>BQNB010014577.1:15000-74840 GCA_026074375.1 Tanacetum coccineum
ACCGGGAGGGCGACATGTGTAATTTGATTTTTGATAATGATATAAATATATATCGGTTTCGAATATTGACGTCTATTTTGATTATTAGATAGCAACGTAAGTTTTGATTTTGATTAGCGACGAAAGTTTTGTTCTTGGTTTTGGCAAGCGAAGCGCGCTCAGTTTTTATTATTTTTATGATCGCCAATTAAGTTTAGATCGATCCTCCGATTTAGAGATTTTCTCATTAGAACAACGTAATAATTTATTTTAAGCGGATCTATTCCACGACGTACGTTGCCTCTTGGGATGAGCGCGACTATGAAATTTAAAACAACGTGATTTGATTTTGTCGAATATATTATCGCAACGTGTTTTGTCTCTTATGATAGGAGCTTACACGATTGAACTTTTATTTGTTGGTATAATTACCATTCGTTTTGATTGACTTATCGTCCGAAAGGTCAAAGAGAGTAGAAATCGCATCCTTATGGGGTAAGAACGTGTGAAGTACGTGCTATGACGAGAAGTCGTCATGCCACGGAAGAAAGATGAGACGGGAGAGTAAGGCCGAGCACCGAGGACGGCGCTCCCTTAAGGTGGGTGGAATGTAACAACCCGAGTTTCACGACGCGTACGACGATCGCGAATTCGATGTCATAACTATTTCTTTATAAATTCGTATGAACGAACGTCGACATTTAAATTTTTATTTGTCATAAATAATTATTTTCGTATTTTATTACGAACAGAAATTTAAAATATTTATTTTTAATGTTTCGCGAGTTGATGTTTGACCGTGCGTTCGTTAAACGTTTTACGCATCGTAAAAATATATGACGCGTCTCGTTATTATTTTTATGATCATAAGATATTATTTTGTGAACTTTGTCGTCTTCGTTCCTGGTCCTTGGCCAAAGCTCGCGTTTAAAATATTACAAGATTTTTTATTAATAATGAAAAAGAAAAAAAAATATAATCCATGCATGTTGGTCACCCTAGGCCGCCAGCTATTGTACACCCACACACTCCAAATTTTTGATTTCCCAAGCTAAGAAATGATTACCACTCTTTATATCCTTGATACTTCCAAGTGCAAGGAACCATTCATTTCACAAGCAAAACACACAAGTTCTCCCTTGGTCCCTTGTTCGGCCGAGTACTACAACCCACACACCCTCACCATTTTTGTGTTTTAATCCCAAAAATACATTCAAGTATCACCCAAATAATGGTATGAATCAAGAAGGAACTAAGTTTTAGCTTGTTTTCTCTTTTCTTCCTTCTTTATTGGTTCGGTCAAGCAAGCCAAACAAACACCTTTGGTGTTTTGATTTTTCTAGTTTATAAATCTTGTTAGATGGTATTAAATTAATCATCTAAAGTGATATAAAGCACATGCATTAAGGATTCTGCATGTGTTGATTTTTGGATAAACTAAAGATTAATAAATATATTAGAGGGAGTTTCGATTTCAAAAGGGTCGGTTTAGTTTGTTTATCGTGGGTTCGAGCCGAAAAAACACCCAAATAGGGTGTAGATTTATTTAATTTGGTTTTGGTCTCAGGTTGGGTTCGAACCAAGAAGGGTGTTGGAGTTTGATCTTATTATTGGATTAATCAAGTTACATTAATCCAAGGTATATTGGTTGGGTTATTTTTGAGTTTGGTTTGGTTTGGTTGAGTGTGAGCCACGGCCAAGACACAAGAAGAACGACCCGACACTTTTATTTTTCCGATCTTGCTCCGTATAGCATTGTGAGCATTCCTTTATACTTTGTTTTGTTTGTTGTATTCATTCGATTTGATATTAGTCGTTGCATGTGATGGAATCGATAAGATCTTGCGCCGATTAGTTAGTTGATGTTATAAAATGATTGAGTGAGTCAAGTATAAATTATAGGCCATATTAGATGTATTTTAGTTGGAGCTTTGGGTACAAATTTACTTAATTTTGGCGTGTGTTGTAATAAAGTTATATGTTTGCATGCCAAAGGGACTAGGCCGACGCCTAGCTCACCCCAACACACTCAATTGTGTTTATTTTCCAAGATAATGATTACTAGTTGCTTCCTAGTTTGATTTAAGTCATCCACTCTCACACACAAAACTAATTTCAAAAACATTTTTCTTCTCTTCTTGTCTTGTGGTTCGGCCGGATATTAAAACACACACACAAGCCACCATTTTTCCATTTTGATCTTACAAATACCTTTAAACATCACTCCAATAATGATATGAATCAAGAAAGAATCGAGTTTTAGTTGTTTTCCCCTTCCCTCTTTTCTTTTGGTTTGAACGAGTACCCAAACAAACACCTTTGGTGTTTTTGATTTTTCTAGCTTACAAATCTTGTTTAGGTGGTCATAACTTGATTATCCATGCAATAAAAATGGACATGCAATAAGTTTTACACAAGTTCTAGTTTTCTTGAAATCAAAGGGGTTTTGATCAAAGATTTAAATCAAGAAATAGTAGGAAATAATAATGGGAGTTTTGATTTTTCTAAAAGGGTGAAGGTTGTTTGGTTCGGTTTGGGGTTCGAATCCGAGCAAGAACACACAAGGGTGTGGGTTTATTAATTTGGGGTTTGATCTTATTATTGGATTAATCAAGTTACATTAATCCAAGGTATATTGGTTGGGTTATTTTTGTGTTTGGTTTGGTTTGGTTGAGTGTGAGCCGCGGCCAAGACATAAGGAGAACGACCTGACACTTTTATTTTTCCGATCTTGCACCGTATAGCATTGTGAGCATTCCTTTATACTTTGTATCGTTTATTTTATTCATTCGATTTGAGATTAGTCGTTGCATGCGATGGAACCGATAAGATCTTGCGCCGATTAGTTAGTTGATGTTATAAAATGATTGAGTGAGTTAAGTATAAATTATAGGCCATATTAGATGTATTTTAGATGAGCTTTTGGGTCAAAAACTAATTTTGGCGTGTTTTGTAACAAGTAAAAGTTAGCAGAAAATCGGACACGCAAATCGAGGTCCGAGATATTTCAAAAACTAAAATTTTATTTGATAATAAGATCGAGCATATTTTTACGATCGTTTTGACATAAAATGGAGCTTCTAACTCCTAATAACGAAAAAATTAAAGCGAAAACGAGATATATGTTTGTGTTGTAAAAACTCATCACTTGTAGAAAATAATGGGTGCTGTCAGAATTTTAAACGCTCGTTTTGAGCACTTGCGAGTCCGTTTCGGCCTTCCGACGAAACGTGAAAGTTGCTCAGAATGATGTTTTACTCTGTCGGCAGGCTTGCTGATCTTGAAATCGAGTAATGACATGTCAAAACCCATGGTCAAAGTCTGCGTTTCTGTTAAAAATGTCAAAGTTCCTGCAAAAACTTGCAGGGGCATTTTGGTCATTTACGTCGAGTTTCGGGTCTCGGCTAAAACTAAAAACTTGTCCGGAATGTCGTTTTACATAAAATCTATTCTTTGTCCGAGCCGTGAAAATGTGATATAGCGGGTCGTTTGGAGCGGGTCAGATTTAGTAACATATGTATAAGTAAAGTGTGTATAAAAAGTCAAAGTCAATCAAAGTTTAATGTTGACTTTTGAAAGTCAACGGGCTAATACTAAACTTGTCGGGTGTTACAAAAATAATAAACGTTATTATTATTACAAGTATAATATTTTAGACTTAACGATTATTATGAGTGGAGAAGATACTAAAAATAGTAACTTTTGGAAAATTAGAGTATAGGACCGATGCGAGTAATTAATAATCAAATTGAATGTCGAGGGTCTGACGAGATAAATAAATATCATCATAAATATAAATGGATAGCGAGACTAACTAAAAATGGTAACATTTCGTAAATAGTAACTATCTAAAAATATATGGTTTCCTAAAATAGAAAATTTTGATTAAGCGATGTATAATATAAATAAAAGAACGATCGTAACCTAAGATTGTGGGGTTTTAGGATCTAAGGCGCAAGTAGATTTCTCATCACATGTATGAATATATATATATATAGAGTAAGGATCAAATGAGAAGAAAACTTATAATGAAAATGATAAGAAGAAACTACAACCACACATTTCAGATGCACCTACATAAATGTATGCATCTCTCCTTAAAATTCTCATTCCTATTTAAAATGTGTGGCTAGAAATCCTTCTTATTCTTCTCATTATACTTTTTCTTCTCACTTGATCCCTTCCCTATATATATATATATATAGTTAGGATCAAATGAGAAGTTTTCTTAAAATAAGAAGGATAAGAAGTAACTATAATCGCATATCGAGATGAATAGACTTTTAATTTAGATGCATTCTATGAATCTTTAGATGCATTATAACGCATCATAATGTGTTTTCTAGCTTTTAATTAGATGCATATACGTATATTAGATGCATTTCATTTTTTCTCTTGTTTTTTGTTCCTCTGCATGTGCCAAAATCATGAAAATCAATTTGCACCATCTACGCATCAAATTAACGTTCGAAACTCAAAATGGTGCATCTAAATGAATAAAAATGCATCTAATGCAAGTCGTTGCATCTCAAATGTGTGGTTTTAGTCACTTCTCACCACTTCTTATTTTAGTTATGTGAAATATAAATGAAAGAATGATCGTAACCTAATATTGTAGGGTTTTAGAATCTAAAGCGCAAGTGAATTGCTCATCACATGTATACTATATATATATATATATATATATATATATATATGATTTTGTTGATACGATGTACGCATCGTTGATTATACTTTTCGGCATAATAATCGAGCGACATAAATTATAGGTCGTGATCGTGTTCGTTGATTTTCCGTGGATTGTTTCGATTATTTGATCTTCGGCTTCGATCAAGGTGAGTTCATAGCCTCGCTTTTAAGTGTTTTTAAATGTTTTTAAACCCGCGAGGGGGATACTTGCTTGTTTTGAAAATGAGAACGCAATGTGTTTTGATGATAAATATGATTCCATTCACTATTGAGTAGATGCCTTTTACTGTGTGACCGTTAATTGCCTTGTTGATGGTGAACGCTAATGCATTAAATAGATCTATTGGGTTTGACAACCCTGTCCGGGGTATGAATCCTGAATTGAATAGCGAGCACCCTGTAACGGACATTTTGTAATAGTATGGGAGAAGAGGCATACTTCTCGGACATTATTTCGTCCTGCGGGATGAATGTGTTAAGTGTCGGTACACGGGCTCATTAGTGGGAATACATTATTTATATAACTTGGCTTGCGAGCAATGTTATATGTTGTGGTTGAACCAAATATGCGTTCTGATTGTTATTGTGTAAACTCTATGAATTCACTCAACGTTTTGTTGACGTTTTTAAGCATGTATCCCAGGTAAATTGTTGTTGATGGCTGGATGGGACGGAACGCGGATATCAAGGACGGTGTTTTGGTGAAGTAGTGTCACAAATTAAATTAACGTTTTAGAAATCAAGTCGAGTTGTGACTTTTAGAAATAATTTCTATGTTGGTATTGGGACCTATGTAACTCTGATCTTTTTAATAAATAAAATTGTGTTTTATAAACGTATCTTTGAACGTTTATTGGCACTCGTGTGCATGTATTATGAAGTAGCACCCCAAATGTTGTATTCCACTGCGTATCGTAGATTGGGGGTGTTACATGTTGGAACAAACGATCCCAATCATTTCTGGTAGGTGGGTTAAAAGGTTGTTGAGGAACAGGATTTGGTACGAAACCTGAACTGGATGTTCCAGGAGTCATATATTGAAGCCCGGGTCTTGAACTGAATTGTTCAGAAGCTATTACTGTCAGCTTATCAAACGTTACATGAATGGTTTCCATGATTTTCCGGGTTCTCCTGTTATAGATTCTGAAAGCTTTCTTTTCGGGCGCGTAACCAACAAAAATACCAATATCGGCCTTTGCGTTTAGTTTACCCAAATCTTCACTGTCATGGTAGGATAATAGAGTGAACCAAAGACATAAAGAAACGATAAATTCAGCTTCTTGTCTTGCATTAGCTCATATGGAGTTTTGTTGTATCGGAGACGGATCCGGGAACGGTTTTGGGTATAACAAGTTGTATTGATTGCTTCGGCCCACAGAAATAATAAAGCTTTTGAAAATATCAACATTGTACGAGCAGCTTCCACTAGAGTCTGATTTCATCTTTCAAAAACGTCGTTCTGTTGAGGAGTGCGAGCAACAGATGTTTGATGCGAGATGCCGACATTTTCATAAATTTATTGAAGGGTTTGATTAACAAATTCAGTTCCATTATCTGTTCTAACATTACGGACTGTGGCATTCAAACGAACTTGCATATTTTTGATGCATTTGATGATAGCGTCAGGAGCTTTATCCTTTGATCTTGGAAATTTGACCCAAGTAAATCGTGAGTAATCATCGACAATCACCAAGATGTACTTTTTCCCATTAATGCTCTCCACGCGCATCGAGCCACAAAGATCCATATGCAAAAGATAGAGTTTCTCTTGGTTAGTGTCCTCAGCCTTGGGTTAATGAGAGGATTTCTTGATTTTGCCTAATGCACATGTTGAACACAGATGATCTTTCTTATATTTAAGCTTTGGAATGCCTCGTACAAGACCGTCTTTGGATAGCTTATTTATAGTACCAAAGTTAAGATGAGATAACCGACGGTGCCATAACCAGCACTTAGTCTTTGAAGCTTTTGATAGTAGACAGATCGGAGAAGTCTTTAGCATGTCATCAAGAGAAATTTTGTACAAGTTTGCGTCTCTGGAGCCTGAAAGTAGATCAACACCATCTAAATTCCGAATAAAGCAAGTGTTTTTTCAAAAAGCAACTTCAAGATCTGAGTCACAGAATTGTCCAACTGAAAACAAGTTATGTCCGAGTCCCTCAACATAATATACCCTTGAGATAGTTACCTTCCTGAGCTGATAATCACCATAACCTATAATCTTTGCAATCTGGTCGTTTTCGAATCTAACTGTTCCCAGAAATTTACTTATGAAGTTCATGAGCTAAGAGCGGTTCCCTGTCATATGTTTTAAGCATCCGGAGTCTAGATACCAGAGAACAATTTGGACAACCTGTCATTGATAAGAGAAGAAGTAGATGAAACATCTGTACCATTGGATCCTCAAGTATGATTAGGTTCCGAGTTGTTAGCAATCCTAGATTCTATAATCTTAGATTTTTTACTCGAACCTATAGATTTTACTTGTTTGGGTCTCCTGCTATAGACTTTAATCTCTGGTTTATGTGTTTGAGTGAGAAGTGGTTTCTTTAAGAGGCACTACTTTAGTGGAAGTGAACCTAGTTAAAGGGCACGGGTTACCAATTAAAGTGAACAGTTTTCCTGTAGGTTTCCACTTATATCCTATTTCAGTGAACACTTTACCCGTAGGTTTCCAAATATTATATTGTTGGCTTTGCTTAGCAGTCTTAGATTTAGAGCGCACATTCACATCATTCACAAAATAAATGAAACACACATCATGATTTGCATCAAACATACATTGTTTACATTTAAAACAAATTAACTCAAAACTCGCATTTAACATAGTATGCTTAACATTTGTATCACAAATAGGGTCTTCAACATGATTCTTTTTATTAGAGCTTAAATTAACTCTCCTAAGTTGGGCTTCTACTTTATTCTTCATGTTGCTACTTGGTGTGTGTGAGATCCTATCATTCTTGGTATTGCCTTTAGGCTGTGATCTGCTAACACTAGTAAAACTCTTCAATCTTGTAGAAGGCAACACATGTGTGTTAGAATCTGGTGTTTTAGATGACTCTACCTGTTTATGAATGTTGCTTGAGGATGTGAGAGGTTCAGAAAACCTAACTTTCTTGACTTTGTTCATTGGTGTGACAACAACCAATCTCTCACTAGGTTTTATTAAACTAGGGCATGTCTGAGAAACATAGACTAACAATTCTTGAACGTGTTTTGTAAACATGCAAGCAGAGTCTAAGAGAGGTTCACTAGGATTTTGTTTTCTATTGCGTTCTACAAGTCCACGTATGGTGTTAGTATTTTCGATAGTCTTCTTAAGATAATCCTCATGGGTGTCCCTATTGTTGTTAAGTCTATGAGAAATAGGTTATATATCTAGCTTGAACATTCCTGGAGTAATAGTGGTGGCATTAGTTATTCTGGTGGCATTATCAAATACATTTTTACCTTTTAATCTCCTTAATTCATTTTGTAATGTTGTTGTCACAAAAACCTTTTCTTGAATTTGACCTTTTAAATCAGCATTTTCCATAGATTTAGATTTCAATTGAGTAATCAAAGAATCATTGTGTTCTTTAGAACAAGCATGTGTCTTTTTAATTGAATCAAATTGATCTTTGTAAATCTTTTTTTAATGCTCAATTTCCTTATGCAAGTGCTCGTTGTTAGAAAGTAATTTGGCCACACTATGTTCCAGTTCAATATTTATGGTCTCAATTTCATCTATATCATGTTTGAATTTCTCTTCCTTGTCATTTTCTCTCATAGATTTGATATGTTCCTTCAACTTACGAATGGTAGTCTCGTTTTCTTGTAGCTGAGCTTTTAAATCGTTATTTTCAAAATATTTTAGAATTTCAATAGCATTTTGATTAGTACAAGATTTGTCCTTTTGAAAAATTTCTTGATTGAGTTGCATTGTCAACTAAAGAGAAATGCAATGTTTTTCAAGTTGTAAGTAACATTTTCAAAAGTTCATTATACGCATTTTGTTTTTTCAAAAGCTCAGCATCATGATCAGAACACTTATCATAAGATTCACTACTTTGCATTTCCAAATTTACAGAATCACCAAAAACATCAGTAGAATTCATCACACATATCATAACATCTTGAAACATGATTTGGTGTAAGAGTTGATCATTGTCAAGAAAAAGTTATTTCTTATGAATTTTAAAACATTGTTTGTCTACAGAACACTGTTGAACAACAACTTCCATCTGGTTAAAAACTGTTTGTACTTCAGTTACCTCATTTAGAAGATCTTTATCAAAAACATTGAATATGTCTTTTAAGGTCTTTAAAAATGGAATAATTTCATTTATAAAAACAGCTTTAGTGCGTTCAAATCCCTTACTTTATTTTCTTTTCTTTTAAAATTAGATCGTTTTGTTTTGCAAGCATTTTAGATCAACTTACTTCTTCCAAAATCAATGTCTCTTCATCATCAATCACAGGAATAACAGCATGTTGACTAGATATTACACTACCATCATACAAGGTTGGCTTAATCTGTTGAGCTTTCTTGAGATAAAATGAATTTTGATAACCAAGAGCCTGTTTGTGAGTGTCATCATAGAAAACTTGTGGCTTTGTTAACATGTGCATTGTTTGAGCAGATT
Source organism: Tanacetum coccineum (assembly GCA_026074375.1). Taxonomy (NCBI): domain Eukaryota; kingdom Viridiplantae; phylum Streptophyta; class Magnoliopsida; order Asterales; family Asteraceae; genus Tanacetum; species Tanacetum coccineum. The sequence goes on from BQNB010014577.1 coordinate 24,297, forward strand.
GACCCACTTTATAAACAATATTACCCAGTTCCTTTATTTTCTTTTCTAAATCAATTTCTTTATCCATATATTTACTTTTTTTTTCTTTGGATTTATTTTTTATAACAGTAAATGTTTGCAATAAAGATTCCTTTTCCTTGATTTGATTAGAAATATTTTGTTCAATTGAGTCAATTTGCTGCTTAAGTGCAAGTTTTTCCTTAATCATATCATCTATTTGAGAATCGATCATTTTTTTGTAAGTTCTTAAATTAATATTAAGTCTTTGCTCAAAAGTTTTGACTCGTTCTTTATATCTCTCAAGCTTAGCGGTTAATGATTCATTATTCTTTTCCTGATTAGCCTTTTCCTAATTAAATGATTAATCATTTGTTCAGACATTTGTTCAATTACAGATAATATCATTGAATCTTGTCGTGCATACAAATTAGTTATCTTTAACAGCTGATGTTGTGTTTCTTCCAAATATTATGGAGTACGTATAATTTTGCTATCACTTGTTATATAATATATGTAAAATCAACAACTGGTGTTTGTTCAAAATCCTGCATGGCATGCACACTTTGATTGTCCAAATCATTATGATAGGATTTAGAAATGAGGTACCTCTAAGATAACATCTGAAACCATAGTTGGAAAGATTGGCTTCAGAACTTCTTTGATTAGAAAAATATCACAGTTAGAATCATATGCATCTATATCCTCATCTGGCAAAGATCTATTGTTTGGAATGGTTGTCTAAGCAACTTGACCGTCTGGAATGCATGGATCTGCAAGAAATGCTAGTTGCTCTTCATCCAATATTTGACCAGATTCCTGTAACTTTAGCCAAAAAACATTGCCAACTTTGTACATAAACTATGCGCATTCCTTGGCCTCTTAGGATATTCATTACCCTAGCCATGTGTCCTTCACCTTGACAATTAAGGGAATTTAACAACCCTTGCCTACCCTCCTGCATTGTTTCCCCCAGAACTAGTAGCATTACCATTATAGTCAATACCAGTATAACTTTGTCCTTGCCTCCCTTGAACTTGTTGCACAGTAACCCTGCCGTCTTGAATAGTGGCCTGGTGTCTCGGATTAAAGGAAGTTCTAAGTTGATTGTTAGTTGAAGGAAACCTTGAAGCAGCTACAGCTGACAGGAAAGCCATTGCCTTGTTGAGACAGGCAATAGGATCATCTCCTTGAGTAAACACAAGAACAGCAAGACCTGAGTCCAATTGAGGAAACTCAGTTATTAGTTGAGTTGAATCTTGAGGTGAATGATAAGCATTTTGTAGAACATATGAGGTTTGATGATCCATATGAGACTGGTATTGTTGTGATGGTGGAACGGATGAATGACTGATTTGTGGTTGTGATAGATGAGGTGTTGCATTCATTAGTGAATATGATTGAGGAGAGTGAACTTGTGGAATCATTATGTTTGTTTGTTGAGAAAACTATGTAGTATTGTATGGAGAATGATAGTTGGTAATGTGAGACGGTGGTTGATTGAAATTGGCAACAAAGGCAAGAGGATATTGGTATTGGTATGTGCTTAATTACACATACCTTTTACCTATTAAAACGAGCCTAAATGACTAAAAATGAACATAAAATGCCAAATATATGTTTGTTTTGCTTTGTATACTGTGCAGGTAACGGATATTCACTAAAGGACAAAAACGAAGCCAAAACAGACAAAACCAAGCACAGGATTAGAAAATGTGTAAAAAGTCAACAAGTCAAAGATGAAGCCGAAACCGAATAAATCTTAAATAGGCCAACCCGCACCCAAGTTAATGGGCCGGGTCAGCCCATTAATCATCAATCATAAGCCTTAAAGCTTTTAAGCCTTTATGAAAATCCCAAATCCAAAACCATATAAACCGGCCCAATTCTAAGCCCATTATAACACTTAACTATACAACCTTAAACCTTTTACACCACAAGTCCTTAAGGTTTTACACCGTTAAGGACTAACGTGGTTAGTCCCTATCCCCTAACCCCATTACCCCGTTAACCCAAATCATATCAAAACCCTTTCCCGCCATTTTCACTGTTCATCCATCGTTTTCACCTCGACCCCTGCACCCCAAAACAAACCTATCACTCTCACAATTCAACCCCACTTCACAAACCAACAATTCCACCTTGGCAATCCTATGGTTTCTCATTCGTTGATGAACAAGGACAAGGAATCAAGGGCTTAGATCATTCTACTTGGTGAACAAGCTTAATGAAGGGCTTAGATGATGATTTCAACCCTCTCACACAAGAAACACACCCTCTCATCCCTCTCACAGAAGAAGCACAAAGAGAAGACCCAAGACCTTCTTTATCTTATATAAATAGGACCCTTGTAAGCCCTTAAGCCAAGTAGTTTTTAATCTTTTAGCTTATATTAAGTTTAATTTATTGTACTTTTTTTAAAAGTCTTGTACTCTTGTTTTTAAGTTAATGAAATTTAAGTTTTTATGTTAAAATTTTGTTTTTATGTTAATGCATTTTATGTTATAAAAATGTTTTATAAGCTCTCTTAAGCTGTTTTACTTGTTACTTAAGCTGTTTCACTTAAGTTATATAAACTTTTTCATAGTTTATATAGCTTAAGTCCTTTTTCACTAAAAATCACTCAAAAAGCTATATGGATGATAAGCCAAACCTGGAAGGGCTTATGGGTTTTACCAGCTTATCTTTGATAAGCTGGAGCTTGTAGACAAAGCTCTTAAGAGCTTATTTGCCCTTGTTTAGAGCAAAGGGCAAGGTACTCTCTCTTTTCATTTTTTGCTTAAAACTGCTTATTGCTTATTACTGCTTATTTACTGTTTATTTTTGCTTATTATTGCTTGCTTATGTTATTCATTGCTTATTTATGCTTGCTTATTGCTTGAATGTCATTTACTTATGCTTTTCATTGAAACTGTCTTATTTTGCTTTAAAACTGCTTAATTTAGTTTGCTTATTTTAAGTGCTTAATTTTGTGATATAATTGCTGATTTGTCTTTATTTTACCTTGTGCTCAATCTGTTTTGAGTTTTCATAAGTTTTCTAAACCTGTCTAAGCTTTAAAATGGATTTTGAAAAGTTTAAGGGGTGTTTGGCACAAGCAGTATTAACTCATGTTAATACTGCTTGAGTCCACTTTGGTTTAAAAGCCAACTTTGACAAGCTCTTTTAAGTTCTTTAAATTAGTTTTCAAAAGTTTTTAAGGTTTAAAACTCTTTTTCAAAGAATTTAGAAGTTATGGTTTGAATCTGTGGGTTTTGAGCTTTGTAGTTTAGCTTATTTGCTTAGGTTCTTATTAGTGACTTGTTGGTGTCATTTTTATGCTTGTTTATAGCTTAAAATGCAGAGAAATTGGTTGTAATAAGAGTGCAATTTGTGATTTGTGTTTTAGTCAAAACCTGTCTAAGTCATTAAGTCTCATTTTCAAAAGTTTAAAGTCCTATTTTCTTTAGCAAAATTAGGTTAGATTAAGCTTGTTTTAGGTTCTAATTTTCTTAGCCTTAGTTCATTAGATATAGGTCTTCATCTGTTTAAGCTTATTTAGAGGTTTAGAGCTTATTCACTTGCTTAAAAATAGGCCTGCAGTAAGCCCTTTTGTCTTTACAAAAACTTGAAAAAACTCAGCATATACTGAGTTAAACAGCCATTTTCATAAGCCTTGTTCATAGCTTATATGTGTTTCAAACTGCTTATTCTTTGCTGATTCTTGTAGCTTAATGTATAAGCTTGATTTTTATTTAGGTCATCAAGCCATAAGGATAGCTTAAGGCCTTTAAAAATAAGCTAGAAAGTGCCCCCTTAGGTTGTTTGGTTGACATTTTTGGCCAAAAAGCTTATTTGATTTTCTGAGCTTATGGCTTATTGGATTTGCCTAATTTGTGTTTAGTCTTGCTTATTAGGTTAGGTTTAGAGTACTTTTAGCTTGTTTAGCTTAGGTTAGAGCTTATTTAAGCTTATTAGCATTTTCAGTTTAGGATTTAAAGTTTAAAAGCCTTTTAAGTGATTATGTCCTTTTAGCTTATTTTTAGCTCATTTTATTAGCTTAATTGTGATCATAAGTGCTTATTAGGTGTAGGTGTATATCTGTTTTAGCTTATTTTGTTGTTTCCTTAGCTTATTTAGTTTTTAAAAGCTAAACAGTCTAAGCAAATTGTCACTTAGTTTGAAAACAAAAACTGTCACCTTATTTAGCTTATTTCAGGCTTATTTTTGGTTTAAAAAAAGTGCTTTTGTTAAAGTTGGTAATATAGCTTATTAGAAGCTTTTGCAAAAAGAAGTTTTAAAAAATAAAAACGTTTAGGAGTATAGGGAGGCCCCAGTTTCGAACCCGGGACCTCAACCTTAACTCCTAAACGTTTTAACACACCACACACTAACCAACTCACCCTTAGGTCTTTTTCGTTTAGACTCCACAACATTTAATACTTAACACTTGTTTTCCATTTTAAGCTTTCGGCCATTTTCTGCTTATTTGTAGCTTATTCAAATAAGTTGTTGGGCTAATTTTATTTTTCATAGGATCATAATTGTGCAAAGTAGTTTTCCTGAATTTTTCAGAATTTTTCAAAATAGTTTAATATTTTTTTTAATATTTTTAGATTAAAACTGTTTTTAATTCATAATAAATTAAATAAAAGTCAAAAAAATATAATTCTTTTTTCTAAGATTTTTATTAATCATTTAGGAGTGTTAAAAAAATTAAATTTGCATTTGTAGGGTTAAAATTTGATAGTTTAGGTTTTTAAAGCACGGGTTTAGGATCCCGTTATTGTTTTTCGTGTTTAACTTTAATTGCTTTCGTTTTTAGCTTGCTTTTACTTGTTTTTGCATTTTAATTATAGAAATAGAATCCTAATCAAAAAATCATGGAATCATTCAATCGCGCGATCACGAACTTAACCTCGATTCTCAATTCACGCCTTATTAGGAAACGACCCGGGAAGGGTTTTTTTAGGATTTTACTTTGGATAAAAGTAATCTCTTAAAAGCCTTACGGAATACTTACTCTCTCTTTAATTGGTATTATCCTTATATATATATATATATATATATATTAAGGTTGAAATCAATTTTTGGCGCCGCTGCCGGGGAGGTTGTGAAACGATTATTGTGTACGTTTGAAGATTAGTGTTTGAAGACCCTTCCCCGTGAAGTTATCGCTTTCATTTGTGAATATATTTTTTTCTATTATCAAGTAATCAAAAATTCCAAAAAAAATTGAAAAAACAACAAAATCAACCGTTGTGTCACTTGTGAATTCGGCTCACCTTTAGATTACAAACTATAAGAGAGGTATAAGGAGGGTCGATCCTACGAACTTCGACCCGAAAGGAGAAGGTTTTTAATAGCTTCGCGCTTACCCGCTCCTCCGCTTCTTTGTGCGTTTTCTAGAGAGCTACCGTACACTTGTTTGATTATCGGTTACAAAAATATTTTTCTCTTTTTTATTTTCTCTTATTTTGTTCTTAGTGTATGCAAACTCGCTCTTTGTCAAAATTCGTTGGTGAACCTTCTACGAATCCTACTTCTACAATTCTGAAACGTCGTAATCGTAGACGTTCTATACAAAGAGTCAAACCGTTTTATCTTGTAGAGACTCCCGTAGTTACAATGGCCGATCAAAGTACTATGGCGGAATTACTCCGTGCACCCACCGAGGGTTATGCGGAGGCAATCGTGGTACCACCCATTACCGTTGAACATTTCGAGCTCAAGCATAGTCTAATCAATCTTGTAACTTCAAAACAATTCTTTGGTTTTGAGAAAGAAGATCCTCATGCTCATATTCGATATTTTAACAAGATTACTTCTACGTTGAAGTACAAAGATGTGCGCGAGACATCGATTTAGCTTATGCTTTTTCAATTTTATATCGATGGTCCAGCCCGGATTTGGCTCGACAAAGAACCTCCTCGTTCTATTCTCACTTGGGACGATCTTGTGTCCAAGTTTATTAACCATTTCTTTCCTCCCTCAAAAACAACAAATCTCCGAAATGAAATTTCAAATTTTTAACAAAAGTTTGAGGAAACGTTTAGTGAGGCATGGGACCATTTCAAGGATCTCCTTCGAGCATGCCCACATCATGGTTTTACCCAATTTCATCAACTCGATACCTTCTATAATGGTTTAAACCCATCCGATCAAGATTCTTTGAATTTTGTCGTCGGTGGCAATCTTTTGGAAAGAAGTGCACAAGATGTGTTGAAAATCATTGAAAACAAATCAAAAGTTCATAATTCAAGAAACAAACCGATTGTGTCTCAAGTAAAAGCAAGTAATGTTGATTCTTCAGAGATAGCCAGTGCCGTAGCTAGTGTCGTGACTAGTGTCATGACCACGATGTTTAAACAACATCAAGTAACCCCATCTCCAGCTTCCGTAAAAGCTGTTGAGGAATCGTGTGTTACTTGTGGCTGTGCTCATTCTTACCGACGGTGTCTTGCCACCGATGGCAACACTTTTTCGGGCTATCAAGACAATATTCAAGGATATGTTTCAACAGCCACAGTAAACTATAATCAAGGAAATACCGGATACCGTCCTCAAAATGTAGCTAACCAAATTCGACCACCGGGTTTTGCTAAACCGAATGTGCAAAAAAACCAAACCCAGTACAATCAAGGTTACAATCAAAATAGAGGAATTAATCAAGGAAACCAAAATTATCAAGCTCCGGCTTATCAAGCCCCGATTCATTAACCACAAGTTGTGACAACTAGTGATTTCTCAAACTACATAAAGGCAAATGATGCGGTGATGAAAAACATGCAAACCCAAATGACCTCTTTAACAAATTCTAACATCGAGCTTAAGAACATGTTTGGTCAATTCATGAAAATGAATACCGCTTCTACTTCGGGTTCGGGTTCACTTCCTAGCAACACCATTGCTAACCCGAGAGGTGATTTGAAAGCAATCACCACCTGAAGTGGCATTTATTATGATGGACCCATAATTCCACCCCCGTCTTCTTCTCTTCCTAAGGTGGTGGAACGGAAACCCGAGGTGACAAAGGATACGGTGCTTCCAAGTACCGAAAATATCCAACCTCCGGTAGTCCAAATTCAAGCTCCAATTGATGAGCCCGTTGTTGCTCCTAAGCCTAAACCGTCTATACCTTATCCTTCAAGAGCCAACAAACAAAAGCTCCGTGAAAAGGATGATCTCCTAGCTTCGAAATTTGTTGAAGTCTTTAGGGAATTACATTTCGAGCTTAGTTTCGCGGATGCTATTCTTCACATGCCTAAGTTTGCTACAATGTTTAAAAGTCTCCTTAATAACAAAGAAAAATTATTTGAATTAGCCAGCACCACATCGGTAAATGAAAATTGTTTGGCGGTTATCCTCAAAAAGTTGCCTGAAAAACTTGGAGACCCCGACAAGTTTCTCATTCCATGTGATTTTCCGGAGTTAGATGAATGCTTGGCCTTGGCCGATCTCTGTGCAAGCATCAACTTAATGCCTCTCTCCATATGGAAGAAGCTCTCACTCCCCGAACTTACTCTTACGCAAATGATTCTTGAGCTTGCGGACCGATCGACCACTCGACCGGCCGGCATTGCCAAAGATGTCTTTATGAAAGTAGGAAAGTTCCATTTTTCGGCCGACTTCGTAGTCGTTGATTATGTTGTCGATCCTCGGGTTCCCTTAATTCTCGGGAGACCCTTTTTGAGGACCGGACGAGCTTTGATTGATGTTTACGGTGAAGAATTAACTCTCCGCCATGATGATGAAGCCGTAACATTCAAAGTTGGTCAAACTTCGAGATACTTCTACAATGATGCCGAGTCATTAATCGAATCGATGTAATCGACGTACAAGTACACATATGCTCAGGAAGTGCTAAGATTCTTGGAAATTTCTACAAGTGGCAATCCCACTTCGGAACCGATTATTTCTACAACTTCTCCCACTCTCACTCCCTTCGGGGATAGTGACCTATCTTTCTAGAGAAACCGATGCTTTCCTTGCTATTGAAGATGATTCAATTTTACCAAAAATTAATGACTCTTACTATCATTCGGAGGGAGACATTCGTCTTCTTGAGGAATTTCTAAATAATGATCCATCATCTTCTCTCCCTCCACAAGAACTAAGATTTATAGAACCTAAAACCGAAAAAACTTCAATTGATGATCCTCCGGAGCTCGAGCTTAAGGATCTACCTTCTCATCTTGAGTATCGATGTCCTTTTTGGAGGGCACCGATAAAACTACCCGTCATATTTCCCTAAAGACTTAAAAGAAATGAAAGGTCCCCGCGACTTCTAAAGGTTTTAAAGTCACACAAAGCGTGGCCATCGCTTGAAAATCTCCATAATAAAGGGCATAGCAGACCCTCAATTTTGTATACACTCACAAAATATTAACGAGGATGACTCTAAAACCGTAATCTTCAACATCCAAAGACAGGTTTAACCCAAAAATTCATGAGGTTAGACGAAAAAGGACGTTATCAAACAAACTCGTTGATGCATGGATTGATTTATCCTATCTTCTGATAGCCCGTGGTTTGCCCCGTTCAGTTGTGTCCTAAGAAAGGCAGGTATAAACCGTAATTGAAAATGATTGATAATGTTTTTGATACACTATCTCGATTAGATACGGATGGCGTGTATGCATTGACGTACCGAAAGTTAAATTATGCCACTCGTAAAGCTTATTTCCTGTTACCGTTTATGGACCAAATGATTGAGAGACTCGCGGAAAACGAATACTATTGTTTTCTAGATGGTTTCTCGGGATACTTTCAAATTCCTATAGATCCGCAAGACCAAGAGAAGACTCAACCATTCACTTGCACCATTATTAGAACCGTTTTGTCTACCGACCGCATGCCTTTCCACTTATGTAATGCTCCGGGCAACACACACACACACACACACACATGACGGGCCTCTATATTTCCATGACCAGATCAGGAAACAATGGAAGTCTCTTCATGGACGATTTCCCTCTGTCCTTTCGGGGATTCCCTTTCTCCTCATGCCTCTCCCATTTAGACAAAATGCTCAAACGGTGCGAAAGACACTAATTTAGTTCTAAATTGGGAGAAATGCCATTTTATGGTAAAAAAAGGCATTGTTCTAGGACATAAGATTTCAAAGTCCGAGATTGAGGTCGACAAAGCTAAAGTCGATGTTATAGCTAAATTTCCTCATCCGAAATCTGTTAAAAGGCATGACAGTTTTTTTAGGTCACGCCATTTTTATCGTCGATTTATCAAGATTTTTTCTAAATCGCCCGTACCGATGACCATCTTCCTTGAAAAATATACCACGTTATCTTCTCGAAATAAAATATGTTTGAATCATTTAATATACTTAAGAAGAAGTTAACCGAAGCTCCAATTTAGTTGTTTCTCCGATTAGACCTACCGATTGAAAATTATGTGGTGATGCTAGTTGATTACGTCGGTAGGTGGCCAGTCTTGGAAGAAACCGTAAAGACCAAACATTTTTCAGTCTATACACTATGCAAGTAGACCATGACGGATGCTCAAGCACATTACACCACTACAAAAAAAGAGTTATTAGCTGTGGTGTATGCTTTCGAGAAATTTCGGCCTTACTTAGTCTTGTCAAAGACCATAGTGTATACGGACCACTTGGCTCTTAAATATCTTCTTACCAAACAAGATGCTAAGCCGAGATTTCTCCAGTGGATTCTCCTACTCCAAGAATTTGATGTCATTATTCGTGATAAAAAAAGAGCGGATAGAATCTCCGCGAGGGCCGACCACTTATCAAGACTTGAAAATCCCACCAAGATGTTCTCGAGAACAAGGGAAATTACCGAAACATTTCCTCTCGAGACACTTGGTATGGTTACACATTTCTTGGTGATGAAAGTACCATTACCACCATGGTTTTGCCAGATTTTCAAATTACCATGGCGGGGAATATTGTGATTAAAGGATATTCCGTCCCAACAAAAGAACAAGTTTTTCAAGGATGTGAAGCACTACTTTTGGGACGACCCCTATTTGTACAAATTTTGTACGGATCAATTGATCCGGTGGTGTGTTTACGGCCAAGAAGCTGTTGATATCCTCACAGCTTGTCATAATAGGCCCACCGGGGGGACATTATGGTGCTAACTACACCGCCAATTTTTTTTTTTTGACTTAGGATTCTTTTGGCCTACCATTTACCGCGATGCCCATGACTTGGTCACACATTGTGACGCTTGTTAACAGTCATAGAAAATCTCACATCGAGATGAAATGCCTCAAAAACAGCAATTCAAGTTTGTGAGAATTTTTGACATTTTTGGGGCAACGACTTCAGTGGCCCGTTCCCGTCTTCATGAGAACAAGTAATACTCGTAGTAGCCGTCGATTATTTGTCAAAATGGGTGGAAGCGAAAGCGCTCCCCACCAATGACGCCCGAGTTGTTTGCAAAATTTAAAATCTCTCTTCACCCGATTTGGGACCCCTCGTGCTATCACCGTAAATAAATACGTTTTCCCTCTCATTGATTCTTACCACAAATTGCTTTCTCCTATTTTACTTTTCTCGCAATTTAGGTTAATATTAGTCTTAAAAAAACTCTCTTAAAACACGGCAATTTACTTGTTTTCATAAAATATAAAAAGACTAAAAATAGTCTCATCTCGCCTTTTAATCAAATCGACACACATCTATCTATCTCTCTCTATACCTCTCTATTCGCCCCTATTGAACACATCGAATCCTCCACGCGCGCGCTTGGCTAGTACTAACAATGTAAACCGATAAGTAACAATATGCTTAGGGGATTGTAAAACTTCGTTGTTGAAACCGCCGCATCAACTATCAAGGATCCAAAATTTTCGTCGTTGGACGACATGATTATGTAATACACTTTATGATTTTTATTTTTAATAAACTTATGAAGGTGGTTGAGATGATCTCTCTAATTTGTTTTACTATACGGGGGTGGCTCGAGTTTTGGTAGACCGTTCAAATGCCTATGGATGACATCATAAACCCAGGCCCAAGTTGATGAAATGATAAGGAAACTACCCGACTGTTGCAGGAGGAACAAAGTAGGGTGGCGAGAGAAGTTGGGCGGCTTAAAAGGCGCCTAAAGATACCAAAAAAGCCTTTACGAACTTTTTTACTTTTAATAATAGTCAACAAGTAGGTACTTCACAAGTTTATTATCCCCCTCCCCAATTGTATTGTCCCCATTTATAAGTTTATTGTCCCACTCCCTAAGTGTTTGCTCTAGTCCATAATCGTTACACATAAATGTTTGCTCACGGATGTAGCGAGAAGGTAGGTGATGATGATGATGATGGTGGTGGTGATGATAATGATGGTAGTAATTGTGGTGGTGATGGTGGTGATTACAATGATGGTAATGATGATGAGTGGGGAGATTGAGTTTGTGATTGTTTTTAATGAACATCATTTTGTTATTTGTATGGACATCATATATTATTGTATCTTTTATAGCATTGTATCGTGATTTTCTTAAATATGACTTCGTAGGGTTGTTTTGTATCATTGGTTCAGTTAATTTTCATGTTGTGATTTTATAGAGTTTTTTGGAAAAAATACGAAAATGCTCGAGTTTCGTCAGATTTTTTTACATGCAGACCACTTTTAGCGACGACACTTGTCGTCGCTAAAAGGAGTGTTATGTGTGGATCCCACTATAAACCGTCTATTTTTTTTATATTTTATATATTTATATCATTAATTAATAATTTAATTATTTGTTTTTTGATTTATTTAAGAAATTACCTTTAGCGGAGATGCGTGTCGTTGTTAAAAGTCTGTAGACCCCACTTGTTTTATCTTGAAAGTTTTTGGCGACCACATGTCGTCGAAAAATTTTTAACGATAATATTTTTGGCTTTGACAGCGACTATGTTCGTCTTCAAAGGCCTCAAACGCTGCAGTGATAAGATGCAAATTTCCTCAGATGTTCAAACCTTTTAATTTCTCCGAACCAACGTTATTCTTACAAAGACGATCAAACCACTACGTCTATTCACTTTCCTAACCGTAGAGCAAGCAGTGGTGGCTCAAGGGTAATGCAAGTAAAGATAGGGCTTTAGGCCCCCAATTTTTATAAGGCCCCGGATTTCGTAGGACCTTGTATATATATAACGTCATTCACATATTTTTTTGCTGCCTTCTATAGAGCTATGATTATTCAAGGCCCCAATTAGCCGATAAATGTTAAATAATCAAAGTTTTGAGCTTTTCAATTTCTACTTTTTATTTTTTAAGCCTACGAGTTGTATGAATTTAAGCCTAAATATATTAAGTATATAAATGACCCATTTTGCATGAAAATAAGCAAAGGTTAAATTAATTCGTGTGATAACAACCATTCACTATTTACATTGATCAATGGACATTTATTTTTTCACACCCACAAACATACTTTCATTCTGTAGTTTTATCTCATCTACGCATGTATCATTCTTCAATCAAAAGTTGCTTATAATGATGCTTTAGTTTCTGCTAAAGAAATTGGTAAAGAAAACAGAACGTGGAACGAAAAGTTGAAAGAAAAACGAGTTATTTTTAGAAGGATGTTGACAATGAAACTAAAAAACCGACGAAGAGACTTTTAAAACAAGTTTCTTCTTATACATTGCAGATCAAGCTACACCTTACACACATTATCTCTCAAAATGCGCGCGATGTGACGCATTTTATTATCTAAAGATCTCTCTATAGAAGCGGTCTACTATGATCGAGTGTCATTTAAATTTCTCTAATATCGAAAGATTAACTACACAAACACACACACACACACACACATGTGTTCTGGACTACTTCGCAACAAGACTCTTTACTCGCATATTCTAACACATCTCCAACATTTGTTTGATCTACTCTATATCTCTCTCTCTCTCTTAAATTCTCGATTTTGCACACACATAGAGTGCGTGAGAGAGAGAGTACGATGCGAGAGTCAACAACACATCAGACTGGTTACACAAAAGGTCTCTCTCATAGAGCGTGATCACACAACTTCTACAACTATCTACTTATAATTATCAACTCTTTTTCCGTATTACTTAATGGTGTATGAGACACACACACACATTAAACAACCCACAGTTCGGTTCTCTCTCTTCTCTTCACTCTCTCTCTCTTCTCTCTATCTCTCACTCACTCTCCTCTGAAAGTTACAATTTATCAAATTATCAATGATGGGAAATTTCTCTACCGGAAACACTCTCCGATATATATATTAGGGGGGGGGGGGGTCATTGATCTCTTCGACGGACGTTTTTAACTGTCGAGAGATGGAGTAAGACACACACACAGAGATCTAAGGCGGTGAAACTAGATTAAATATTTCACTTATATAACACGTGAATACTCAGGGGGAGGGAGGGGCGCGCAAGCGTATCTCATAGCTCTCTATCTCTATCTCTATAGTGTCGATCTAGCCCTCCGAACAGCCACACTTTCTCTAACCTTCACACACACAGATGGTCTATCTATATCTATCTCTATGATAAGGGGTTTATGACAGCTCATGTTGTATGAGTGCAGGAAGGTTATTGTATATAGAGTAATATATAACTTGTATATTGTGGGTGTATTATTGATAATAGTTGTATGTTATTTGTTGGGTTATAAGGGGGTGGGGTGGTAATCTAGTCAAAGCGAACCAAATTTGTTATTACACACATGACTGAGAAAATACCACATTCTACTTAATGAATTGACTGGTGGTTATACTATAGCATCACAACATAACACACACACAATACATGAATACTAGAATGTCATAAAGGGAGGTGTTAGAACACACACCAAAAGCGTGCGCGCGTTGCGCTAGATCGATCGAGATGGTACACAACACACATAGTCGATAATTGTTGGTAGCAACTATATCTCGAGTCGCGCGTGTGTGGGATGGTTATATCGAGAGAGATGGGGCGAGAAGCAGACAATGGTTATTATGGAATGTCTGGGAACTAGGTTGATTCGTAGCGCGAAACGTGGGGTAAGTTAAATTAGTGGGGGATGAGTGGGAGGAGTGTTTGAGATGAGTTTGGGGGGGTGAAATTATTATTTATTTTGGGATGTAAATTGTATAGTGTTATTAGGTGTGTGAGGAGGGGTTGGGGGGGGGGGAAATGGGGTGGGGGAATTGTTTTCAACAAATCTCATCTAAAGTTGTGTATACGCAACAACAGTACAAAATGTCATATACATGACACTTATTAACGTACTTATGAGGAGTTGTGCCGTGTGAAGTTGTGTTTCCAGTTGTAGTGTGTCCAAGAAAATAACGCCTAGATATCTTTATACGTCGGTTCATCTATATACAATACAAATTCACGGTATCTTTCGGAAACCAAATGTAATACGCGTACGTTCATTGCATATATCTTTTTTTGAATAAAATAACAAAATGTGTATCTTATTGTTGTTTAATAATTAACTTTGGCAACATTAAGAGCAAGGGGTACAATGGCTAAAAAAGTTTAGCCATTTGGGCCCCATTGAGTGTCACATCATCGCCACCTCATTTCAACACAACAACTTAAAATACCCCCTCACTTATAACACACCATATTTTAGCCACTTGGGTCCCACCACTCACCAATTTATTTATTTTTCTCATTTTTTCACACAAACTAAATTTATTTCATTAAAAAAAATACAAATTACAATACGGAAAAGAAAATACAAAACGCAATAAAAATACAACAATACGAAATTTAAAAAGAATACAGAATTTAAACTAATCATTTAGTAGATGTTGTTGCCAAACATGCTCAATCAAATTTCGTTGAAGCTTTGCATGTGTTTGTTTATCACGGAGTTCTTTTGCTTGTTTTCGTTGCGCTTCACAACGTTCGATCCATGTCCGTGCCAGATTTGCTCGCGGGCAAATATAAGTGTCGCCAATATCAGATAGCGCAAACTTTTGATTTTTCAAAATCATGTTATGCAATATGATGCACGTGTAAATGATTCTCTATCTTGTTACATCCTAGCCGCAGGTTGAGCTAATTAAACAGCCAACGACCTTGAAGGACACCAAAAGCACTTTCATTCAACGTCTTTTCAAAGCACTTTCTTGACAAGTTTAAATACGACATTTCGCTCGGTCGCGTGCAACCGTAAAGTGATTTGACAAAAGCTGCCCACTGTGGGTATAAACCCGTCAGCTAGGTAGTAACCTTTTTTCAAAAGTATCTCCGTTCCCTCAAACGGAAACAACGAGGGGTGATGTCATCAAAAGGTCCTCAAAATAACGAGAATGATTTAAAACTGTTAATCGTTATTCGCACCTAGCTGCTACCCACCAAAAAATGCATGTCAAATCCACTAACTCAGTATGACGCAACGGCCTTCAAGCATTATAGTTAGGTATTTTTTTATCACCCCTACCAAATTGCCCCCTAGCCATGCTTTAGGAACGAATAATCCATTCCAATCATATGGCAATCAATGCTACCATCCTACCCGTAACCCATATTCTAATGTGTGCGTCATATAATTTTTCGAACATCATTCATGTCGGTTTCCTTAAAAAAATCTCTGGCGTAACAAATCAATAAATGCACATATTAAAACAATCTAACAATCACGTGCACATTGTTCCCTTTCCCCCCCCCCCACACAATAAAAATAGTTTTATTATGCATCTAAATGCTTCAGGTATGTGCCGTAGCCAATTGGCTATGACGATGTGCATTTTTATAATCACACTAAAACCCTTAAGACCCGTTGCATCGGGTCGACAAAAAAAAATCAAAATGAGCAGGTAAAGAGGATAATGGTGTTTCAATATATTTTTCAATACCTTGGACTATTTCAAAAAATATTTATGAACGTTCATACGATATCACGTCTAAAATAGTAGTCTTGGATATTTTTGGGATGACCAAAATAATCGGCCACAACCGTGCTTCAGCATCATACCGATCTACAGATTTATCGCTTTACGACTACGCGTGAACTTCACCCTCCCTGCTTAGTCGATAACCCAACTCTATGTCTGTCAATATCATCGAGATCCCCGAACATATTCAATATTTGAAGAATCACTTCATTTTCTTTAGTTGTGTTTTTGTTAAATTTGAAAGTGTTATTTAGAAAGGTGTGTTATGAGATAAAAAGGGAGTATATATAATGAAAAAGGGGATTAATAATAAAAGGGGATAAAAAAATACTTGTTTTAAATTCAAATAGCTGTTGCCAACGTTCGAGTTCTTTTTTTTTTTGTCGCTTCTGCGTTGCTTAACCGGCTAAAATAAGTGGCGATGGAATTGGTGAGTGGGGAGGGTGTCATGGCTATGACAATGGCGAAGGCCACATAGGATTGGCGAATGGCTTTAGCCATTACACCGTTCGCTCTAAGATACACATTTTATTTATTAATTAACGTTTGGTAGTTTTGTTAGGACTTGTGAGTATACTTCAAAGGCATCTAGTTATTTAAATGTGATCGACGATTATATATAATGTGAGTCAATCATGCATGCCAAAGACACATTAATATTTTAGGTGTTTTGGATGTGACATTGGTTCGTAGATCATTTGTTATTATTAAGCTGCTCTTATTTTAATTGTAGTATTAGTACAATATTACTACTCGTTATTACATAAAGTACAAAGTATAAACCACTCCCATGTAAATGACACCCGTGGGTCAACAATGAAAGTGATGCTGAAATGGTTTTAAGCAGGGACGGACTTTAGTGAGAACCGAGAAGGGTCGTGGGCTCGTGGCCCTCCCGAATTTTTACACAAGTACATTTTTAACCCTTACACTTTGTACTAGTAGGTATTATTAGTATAAATGTTAAATGAAAATGTAAGTTAGAGCCTCTTAAAACATATATGTTAGAGTTTGGCTCTTCCAGTTAAACTTGTCAAGCTCTCTCTATAAGTTTAAGTACTCTTCTTAAAATATTTGACATACTGTCATTAAGCATATGAATGAAAGACATGAAAGTAGATCATTTCAATCATTATTCTGTGAGTTTATTAGTTATGTGATACTTGGAGTAGCTATTTGGAGCTACGAATGTATATATGTTATAAACGAGGAGTCTAGGTAGAAAAGCAAACTATGTTCAAATCATGAAAATATCCTTATAGGTAATGTAGTTGTTATAACTTGGCTAGCAACTAGGGTCGGGTTGACCCGATTCGAACCTGAACCCAAATCCGATAAGGCTTATCGGGGTCGGGTTAAAAATCTTGTCGGGTTAGTTTGACCCGAACCTAATAACCCGACAATGTTATCGGGTCAGGTTAGGGTTAGATTGTTGGAATTTGTTATCTAATAATCTACATTATTTATTAACACGAGTATGTAGCGGATACAAATACGTATGATGTGACTAATTAGCATAAAACGATAACCGAAAAGCATACCTTTTAGTTTCTTGATTCTTGCAAATAATGAAAGCTTTGAACACCCTTGTGTTCTTTGAGATTCCCACGAAATCGAAACAAATCACCAAAGTAGGTAATCTCTCTAGCTAGTCCACACTACACGTCTTTGATTTTACTACGCGAATGCTAGTTCTTGAATCGAAAACAAACTAAACACTTTTAGTTGATTTTAACCAAAATAGAAAACCCTTAGGATTTTGGTAGTTTTGATAGGCCAAGAACAATGGAAGAAGAAGAAGAGAAGTTTAGTGTGTCTAGGTTTTCCTAGAAACACCAAATAATGAATTTTTTTTTGAACAAAACCAAATAATGAATTAGAAAATCCATTATATAGGCTTAATAAATTGGTGGACAAGTCGGAGTCCGCCTCTTCATTTCCCCTTTATTTGACCGCCCCCTACATAATATGGGATTACCATATTGTTTGAGCAATTATGAAATTAGTTAAGTCTTACACTTTCCTAATTGTCATTCTTTACTTAAATAAACCCTTTAACGGATTAACTAACGATCGTTAAGCTTTACTGTGAAATAAACTTAATATAATACATTTAATATATTGATTACATTAAAGATTAACTAATATAATTAATATAATACATTCAATATATTAATTAATTATTAACGTAATATTTTAGTGTATACGTGTGTGACCTCATAGGCTCGCGTATCTCTAGCAATATAAATATTTATATGACATGAGCACTTCCCAGTAGCTCGCACTTATGAAAGTCATGGTCACGCAGTAAACTATACTAACATTGGTAAGCGTCTAACAACACACCAATGCTCCCTGAAATATCTGAATGTAGTTTCGTAAACGTCTCTGTGTAAATGATTTATCCTTATTCATCCTTTTGTTACAGATACGGTGTTAAAAATGGATATGGATCAAAGTCATCCATAATTTAACTATTTTGTTTCTTGTTATTGAAATTGAACTAGATTACCAAATGTAACAAGATTCATCTTGACTACGCTTTGGGCATGACCATGCAAACATCTAATCAACTCAATGAGGGACCCGTTAGTATATAACTCCCTAACACGTGGAGGAACAAATTCTATTTTGACTACAAGTGTCATTCTTATGCTTCACAAAACTTCTGAAAGTAGCCTTTATAACCACCGTATTCAAGATAACGTTTGACTAGAATCAAGAAATGTCATCCACACATGCAAGATCTGCTTGCATCTCAAGTCTGAGGAAGAGCAAAAACTCTACCATATGTAGAATTCACTTAACGACGCTGATCTATAAAGTGAGTTCACACAAGTTGGGGTAGTCCAATATTCAACACCATTGAATAACATATGAGTTTGGCAGACGCATCTTTTAATTTTCAATGGAATATTATCAATCGCTCACATTTGTCTTAATTCAACAATACTCCCGTATCGTTG
Source organism: Tanacetum coccineum (assembly GCA_026074375.1). Taxonomy (NCBI): domain Eukaryota; kingdom Viridiplantae; phylum Streptophyta; class Magnoliopsida; order Asterales; family Asteraceae; genus Tanacetum; species Tanacetum coccineum. The sequence goes on from BQNB010014577.1 coordinate 43,075, forward strand.
ACTAACAATTGACAAGTTTATAATGCTATAAGTCGTTCACGGATTTAAATATGCTAATATATGACACAATTATTATAAAATAAAAACAATCATACCACGTATATTAATTTATTAAAAAAATAATAATCGTTTTACATACCTTCATCCAAATACTAAAACAAATAAAACACAAATCTACATGAGACTACTAGCAAGAGGAAGCCCAATTCCACTAGCATGTTCATAATGCTTGGTTAACGACATTAGCTTCGTAAACATATCATCTACGTCGTCATCTGTGTGAACTTTGTTAAGGACAAATTCACCCATCTTGATAACTTAGTGATATTTCCTTTGATAATTTCTGGCACCCTTTATAATTCTGGGTTCATTGGCGATGGCTATTGCGCCCGTATTGTCACATAACATCTCCAATGGTTCTTTATTGGTTCGCACGACACTTCCAAGTCCATTAACAAACTTCCTCATCCAAACAGCTTTCGAAGCGGCTATGTACTCAGCTTCTGTAGAATACATCGCTATAGCGATTTGCTTAGCACTCTTCTAGTCTACGGCAATGAAAACATATCTCGATTAGGATTTAGTATCGTCTTTGTTGGTTTGGGATCCAGCATTAGTAAAGCAAGTAACTCTGAGCTCATTTCCGAGATTACCCCATAAACAAGAACCATATCTTTAGTATTCCTAAAATACTTAAGAATAGTTTTAGCAAAAATCTAGTGTGATTCACCAGGATTTTGTTGAAATCGACTACATAAATTTTACGCCAAGGCCACATCGGGTTTAGTGCATCTCACTACATACATAATAGATCCTATAGACTATGCATAAGGAACTCTTTATATGTGTTTCACCTCTTCTCATATAGAAGCACCTTGAGCCTTGCTTGAGTTAGGTTTCTCTTGCCTTAGAATATTTCCATGCTTGGAATTTTCCAACTCAAATCTTTTGATTTTGTCAAGATAAGCACTTTGACTAAGAGCAATTAACCGCTTTGATCTATCTCTTTCATATAAAACATTTTACAAGCCATGATTTACATCTTGTAGCATTGAAATGTTATTTCCTATGATAAATATGTCATCAACATATAAGACTCGGAATTCAACATTACTCCCACTAGCTTTTGGATATACACATGGCTCATCGAGATTTTGAGTGAAATCAACTCTCTTGATTTTCTCATTAAATATTTTATTCCAGCTTCAAGATGCTTGCTTTAATCTATAAATAGATCGGTGTAGTTTGCATACTTTTCTAGGATGTTTTGGATCCATAAACCCGTCAGGTTGCACCATGTATCCTCGCTTAGTTGTCCATTTAAGAAGGCGGTTTTGACATCTATTTATCAAATATCATAGTCATAGTACGCGGTTATGGCTAAAAGAATCCTTTTAGCTCTAATGTATGTAATATAAGAGAAGGTTTCCCCATAATCTACATCGTAGGTTTGGGTATAACCTTTTCTACAAGACAAGCTTTAAATGTGTGTACTTTTCCATCCATATCGGTCTTCTTCTTGAAGATCCATTTGCTCCTAACGGTTTTATCATTAGGAGGAAGATCAACCAAACACCAAACTTTATTATCTTTTATGGATTGCATTTCCACATTTAAAGCCTCAACCTATTTACCAGATTCAGGATCTGTCAATGTAGCTTTATAGTTAGGAGGTTCAATAAGATCCCCTAACTCATGCTCTTTAGCATCGACATAGAACAAGGATAAAACCGCATCTAGTATGACTTACTCGCAATATAGAACGCGGTTAGTCAGTTAAAGCTCAGTATTTACAGACTATGCCATAATATCTTTGTTCCTTAATATTATCTACAGATTAAATCTTATCTGCTTATAAACGATATAAATATTCTAACACTGATTGAAGACTCAATGTGTACTAACCTCTAATTTTGTTCATTAAGTTTGTCGGTTCTCTTCTAACTATTACATAAGGGTGATGTACTAACTATTACAATGGCACGGTACTAAGTTAGGAAAACATAATTCCCAACAATCCTCCCTTAAACATGAACATTGAACTCTTTTAACTTTATGTTTCTTTATCTTCTCAAGTTCATAGAGGATGTATCCAAACACTTTAACATATCTTGATCTTTTAAACACTATCCATCTTCAGCAGCAACTTTGTCTTCTCAGCAACATCCAACTAAGTTGGCTTTGTAGTTTTTGGCAAACTACCAGCCATAAATGGATTTGATGTTCCTTTACCAGTAGCCGTTTGCTCTGGGATAGTTAACTCTTTATTTCAAAAATTATATGTGAGTTAATTACAATACAGTTTTTGGAAAACTTGTCAACAATCAATAGAATGATTTGTCTTTACCAAATACCGTTTGCTTTTGGACTAGCCAATGCTTCATTGCCATAACATGGTGCATTGATAAACCATATAGTTTTAGCAACACTTTCGGTTATCAACTGATTTGATATAGTCTTTTCCAGAAACATGTTTTGATCTGGACTAGCAACTCTTTACATAAGCAAGGTGAGTTGAAAACCCTAACCAAGTTTTGGTAATTGTCATACCATAATAACAAATTGTAGAAGTCTTTTACCACAAGAACTTTTTGGCTTATGGACTAGCCAGTTCTTATGCCTGTTAAGCATGGTGAACTGATGACCATTTGTTGTGTGGTGGTTAGCCAACACTCAAACCCTTCTCAATTCCATTAACATCATTCCTTCATTATTTGTTTGCTTATACATCTTATCAAATCACGAGCAAACATAACTTTCTCTTTTTTCTTAACTTCCAAAAAACCATAGATCAAGCATCATTTGCAATAAATCTTTCAAAAGAGGATATCTTCTTTCAACCAACATATGAATAACTATACCATCCTCAAATTCCAGTATGTAGACTCCACAAGATTCATACAACCTCCATGTGACAATCTTCCAATCTTGTTGACCACTCTAGAAGTCATTTTGTTCATTTCCTTCTGTTAAGGATTCCATCATAATCTTCAAGTCTCCCCAAAGAATCAATGCAAATCCATCTAATGTAACCTCTGAGTACTGCTCCCTCATCAAGTCATACAAATGAAATAGATCTTGCCTATCAAAAATATAAAGTACCTCCATGAGATAGTTGAAAGCCCTAAAATTCCCATTGGCTCTGTAGATAACAAGATAATCTCCATCTGGTGATGTTTACCATGTTTAATCTACGCAATATCTGATTTTCTTCTCCATTTCTCACTATCTAGGATACTTTAAATGTAACACTCTTCAGGCATTTTTTATGTTCATCCTTACTGTCAACATCAAATTGTTTTCTTGCCTTTTTCCTTGCGATCATTTTGATATGACCACCTTTTCTTTTCTTAGTACCTTCTTCTTCTCCCCCCCCCCCCCCCCCCCTTTCTTCTTCTTTATCTTCCTCCTTGACCATTTCATTCTTAGAGGAATCAATTCCTTTTTCATTCATCTTTTTGATCAGTCTTTCATCTTCAGCAGACCCAATAGAAATGAAATCTTCATCTGACCTCTTAATCTTTTCATACAGAGCTTGTATTTCCTCAAACTTCTTGGTTTTCAAATCAGAATGCTTGAAGTTTCCTACATGCTTCAAGTAGGTCATCATTTGATTTCTCAGTTGATTCTTTGTAGGTGGTCTGTTCCTGATAGCTTCTGATCTTTGTTGAGCAAGGAATTTTCTTTGAGCAGCAATTGTGTCATGAAGGAATTTTGCTCTTTCTTCTATTGTAAATTGCTCTCTTTCTTCTTCTTGAAGCTTTTCAGCAAGAAGTCTATCAGCCTCAATTCTTGCCTTTATGTCATCATAATTTCTTATGAGAGCATCATTGGTAGCTTCTTCTTCAACTAATCTTTTTCTTTCCTTTTCACCTTCCCATTCTTCTTGTACTTTCCTAGCCATTTCTTCATCACTGGCAAGCTGTTTAAACTTCTTCTCAGCTTCAGGAATACCATCAGATTCACTTTCAGATTCATCTTCCTCTTCTATTTTCTTTTTCCCTTTGTCTTTTGGATCAATCTTTGGAAGAGGCTTTAATGTCAGTAATGATCTAGTTGAAGTAGGCCTAGGTCTTTCAGTCTCTTCAATATCCTTAAACTCTACACCTTTCTCCTTCTCTCTTGAAACTGCTTTGGCTTGACTCATGTTGAGAAGAACCTGAGCTATTGTTTCATCATCTCCAAATATTGTAGAAGTAGGTGTTTGAGTAGTTTGAGTAGCCCTTCCTCCTTCAGTATGATCATCAGTACCTTTAGCTTGATCATCAGTACCTTCAGTTTGATCATCAGTACCTTCATTTTGCTCATCGGTACTATCTTTCTCCTTGTCGGTACTAACTTTGGATCCGTCAGTACTAACTTTTTCCTTGTCAGTACTAACTTTTTGTTGAGCAGTACTAAGTACATCTTCAGTACTAAGTACATCTTCAGCATTCTCCTTCTCTTCAACCACTACATCTCTTGTTCTCCCCACATCTTGAGCATCCTCAGTCTCCATATTATCCAATGTATCTTCAGGAATCTCATCAAATAATTTATCTTTATGAACTGAAGGTTCACCTTTGGCAGACTTCCTCCCCTGTTTGGATACAGACTCTCTTTGCATCCATTGTTTCTTTAAGGATCTCTTTCCTGCCAATCTTTGCTTCAAGGAGACACTCTTCATCCATGCTCTGTGGTGTGTGACTACAGGTTTGGCTTGCTTCTTGAGCTTTTTGATATGTGCCTTCAAGTGTTGTATTTCCTTGGCTTGATCTGAAACCTGTGTACACAAAGAGATACAAAGATCATAGACACTTTGGAGTGTCATTTCACCCTCATTCCCTGAAAGGGATTTATCATTGGATGAATGACCTCCATGATTCCCACCAGAACTTTCTGGAATAGAATCAGGAATAGTAGTAGAAGGTGAAGGTCTAGGGGATGGGTCAGTCTGTGGCTCAACAGGTGCTTCACTAGTGTGAGGAGGAGAGGGTGTAGGTTGTGCTGCAGATGGTCTTTCTGAAGGGGCACCCTTATCCTTAGTTGGTTGTACCAACATAGAAGCAAATAAAGGTGTGACTTTGCCTGAAAAATGTTTACCCTTTTTAACCATAAAAGAAAAAACTTTACTTGTCAAAGCATTTACAGGAAAATGATCTAAAGGTACAGGTACATTTTCTAGCTGTTTATCTAAAAAGATTGAAATAAAACGTGGGTACATTACAAACTTCTTCTTTGCATCTAAATGTCTAAGCATACCATCAAAAATTAATTTAGAAAAATTATACTTCTGATTAGATGTTAAGCAAATGACAGCAGTGGCAATATTAGTGGGAATTTGATCCCAAGAGGTGCTTTTTGAACTAATACAATGATTCATTGTATGAAATAGAAACCTCCATTGGGGTGAAAACAAAGCTTTGTTAAATGTTAACACTGTTAAATCCCCCTCATACCCCATAAGCTGTATAGCATCAAATATAGCCTGATTAGGTAGTGAGTCTATCCCATTAGCATCATCAAAAAGAAGATCACTTCTTATTGATGCTTCAGAGATAGACACAGGCTTGCCAGCTACTTTGGCAGTAATGTGCCTAACATTATTGATTATTTTGGACTTAGCAGACGTCCAAAACTTCTCAACAAATGTAGTAGAAACAACTGGACTTACAGTGAGAGCATGATGAATGGAACTGTGCATGAGAAAATCAATGATATCATGAAACTCGACATTCCCTTCAGTCTTCTCTAGATATGCGACCATATTGTGCTTAAAGAACAGCCATTGTATTCGAAAGAGTTATCGTCGGTGAGAGGGATATTAGGGCTTGTATAAACAAAAGTATTTGAGAGTGATTACGTAAGGCAACTGTGCAATTGAGATGGGTTTATATAGGTTTAGGAAACCTAATTTCGAGGAAACCGTTTCAATTTACACTTTGTACCCTTGGCGGTATTTTTCTTCAACGTCTCTATAGCGGTACAAACTTTGCCCATCGGTACTAACTCTGCACTGTCGGTACTAACTATTGCCAACCAAAGAATAAACAATGTAGGTAACATCAGTGCTTCAGTACCATCAAAAACTCTTCTCAAGGACTCTCTGAATCCTAATAAACCCCTTGAAATGCATGACCTATGGTTTACATGTTTCTTCATACTTAATACTGCATACAAACTATACAACACATCATATTGCCTCCCTTTAACCAATGCAGCTTATGGATTTACCATCCCAATAGAAACAACCAAGAACTGGAACCTGCTAACATCAAATGCCTTAGTTAGGAGATCAGCTACATTGTCATCAGTGTGGATTTTAAGCACCTGGATAAGTTTCTTCTCATAAGCATCCCTTATGAAGTGGTGCCTAATGGCAATATGCTTTGTTTTGGAATGATATACTGGATTCTTTACAATGCAGATTGTGCTCTCATTATCAATGTAGATTTTTGTGTTCATAAAATTGAACCCATAGTCTAACATTTGATTTTGAATCCACAAAACTTGCCCACAACAGCTTGCAGCAGCAACATATTCTGCCTCTGTAGTAGAAGTAGCCACAATGGTCTGCTTTTTGCATTGCCAAGAAATGAGTCTCCTGCCAAGAAATTGACAACCTCCTGTACTAGTTTCATCCTTAGTTCTTAAGAAAAACACCCAACTAAACCTGCTAAAATCATCAGTGATAACTAGGCAATAGGTCTTATGGTTTAAGCTCCTTACAGATGTAGGTCCAAACAAATCCATATGAAGAAGTTGTAAGGAGTGGCTAATAGAGCTTACTGATTTGGCCTTACAGGAGGCCTTGTGTTGCTTTCCTTTCTGACAAGCAACACAAGTGTGGTCATTTTGAAAAATCTTTGAAGGTAAACCTCTTACAAGGTTTCCCTTTACAAGTTTGTTTAAGTTTTTGAAATTAACATGACCCAACCTCCTATGCCATTTGTTAGATTCATCAGTTGTGGCCTTTGCAATTAAACAAGCCAATCCTCCTGAAGGAACAATGTTCTCTAAATTGAAACTGTACATATTGTTTTGTCTGGGGATTTTAAGTAATACTTGATTTTCATCAGGTAACTTAAATTCAGGAGACAAAACAAGACATTCAGAGTCAGTAAACAGAACCTTGTTCTTTTTGTCACACATTTGTGACACAGAAAAGAGATTGAAATGCTGAAGTTCTTTCACAAAGCACACATCCTCAAAATCTAACTTACCAGTTTTTATTTTACCTTTACCAGTGATGTAACCTTTACTACCTCCAAAAGCAACAGGGCCACCATTAAAGTCTTGAAATTCAGCAAGGTAGGCCTTGTTTCCAGTCATGTGCCTGGAACAACCACTATCAACAATTCCTTTATTCTTTAAAGCTCTATGTGGATAGTCCTGCACATCAAATGAAAGAGATTAGATTCTCTTAGGGACCCAAGCCTGTTTGGGCTTGAGTCTGCCTAGTGGATCTTTGAAAGTGTAACAATTTCTAAGACTGGATCCACCATTGTATTTAGAGACATTATGCCAGTTGTATCTTTGTGGTCTCCAATTACAACCTGCTGAGGGCTTAACAGCAGTTTCCCTTTTTCCCTCAACAGTACTAACTACTTTTACCTTAGCAGTATTAACCTTTTGTTTTGAAAAATTTGTGCTAAGTACTGTTGTCTTTTTGAAAGGCCTTGAAGATGGTGAATGAGTTTTGTGAAAAACATTTGTTGGTCTTACTCTACTCACATTGGGCTTAACAGTATTAATTTTCATAGCAGTACTAGTTAGTATTGTCTGTCTGTTAAAACTTTGCCTAGCAGTACTAACATTTTTAGTACCGCTAGTTCTAGCAGTACTAACTGGAATTTTGCCAGTTCTAGTTAGTACTGCTGAAGGAACAAATTGGTTTTGTTTATTCACTCTTTGCACATTGTTCCACCCATTGTTTAACTCAGCTTTTCTTGCCATCCTCTTCTCATGGAAATCACAATCTCTGATTAAATGATTAAGACTACCACATACAAAACATGCTCTTACAGTAAACCCATACCCCAACTCTTTCTTATTAACTTTAGGTTTTTGACTATGTGTGAACTGATTCTTAACAGTTTCCCTAGGAGTTTTTACTTGCTGGTTAGCAAAACTAGGTGTTTCTTGTTCTTTTGTTGGTATAGACACATACTCATCTTCACTATCTGATTCATACTCCTCAATGATAGGAGCATCAGACCAAACCTTAGGTTGACATTCTACATTAGATTCATTGACAACTGGTTCAGACACTAATTCAGAGGGTTCTGTACTAATGTTAGAGTCACAGGTATCAAACTCACTTGATTCAGATTCACTAGGTTGAGTCTGTTTTGGACCATATGTAAATTGTGAGTAATCTACTTCAATATCAGGTCCAGAGGGCATATAATTCCCTGTCATGGGTGGGGGTACAGCATGCATTCCTCCTGCTATAACAAACCTATCATACAAAGGTTGTTTTTCTAACTCACTCTCTTTATTCATAAAAACACTTTGTAACACTTCATTTTCATAGCTTAAAATACCATCATATCTGTGATCCCCATACCCAAGCCTAAACTTATCATTAGCACTCATTTGGGTATTAAGCAGTTTACTAAGATTCTTAGAAGAGTTATGCCATTTTTCTACTTTAGCCTTTAAATCTTCTTTTTCTTTTTGAGCTTCTGCTAGCAATTTCTTATGGTATGTTAGAACATCTGTTTTATCATCTAAGTCTATCTTCATAAATTTTATCTTTTGTTCATACCAAAGTTGACCTTGTTGATGAGCAACTAACTGTGCTTCAACTTTCTTAAGACCTTGAGTATATGCTTTTATTTCTATGCTTGCATCACTAAGTTGTTCTCTCTGAGCATCATACAGTTTTTTAAGGTTAGCATAAGATTCTTTACACTTATTTGAACATGAAGTTACCTCTGTGTCTGATTCTGAGCTGTTGCAAGCCATCAAAGCATAATCTTTATCTTCTTCTGAATGATTTGTCCAATCTACACCTTCTCCATCAATTGTCACCAATGCTTTAGAGTCCTCCTTCTTTCCAGTTCTGCTCCCATCCTTTGTTCTAGAATTCCATGCATCCCTCATCCTGTTATCTTGATTTCCCTTGATTCTACACTCTTTAGCAAAATGCACTGTCTTGTGGCAATTGTAGCATTCAACTTTGGTTTTATCAAAGCCAACTGGTTCTTTTGCATCAAATTGTAGCTTTCTACCAGTCTTTTTGTAAAACTTTTTCATTCTCATTGAGATCATGGCCACTTGCCACTTCAAGTCCATTTCTTCTAGGTCATATTCATCAATCTGTTCCAAGTCCTCATGATCCAGTTGAGGGCAACTTGATTGATTAGCAAGTAATGAGTATGATGATGTTTGTTCATACTGTGAGTTTTGACCAGAAGGATTGGGAACACAATAAGCGGTACTAACTTCATTAGTACTGCTGGTGTTCTCAGAGACAAATGCTACATTTTGCGGGCTAGAGGATGATGCAGTAGAGCCTTTTACATCACTCTCAAAGACTCTTAGATTATTGTACAAATCATCAAAGCTGAGACTGTCCACTCCTGGTTTGGTCCTCATAATTAAGGAAACTTGTGACCAGGCAGAAGGTAGAGATCTTAGGAATTTTTGATTTGCATCCTCAGTGGATACACCTGCTCCATGAATCTCTAATTGACTCAGAAGACTTTGGAACCTGTCATAGCCTTTGTGAAGCCCTTCTGTGTTGGATACAGAGAATCCTTCAAACTGTTGCTTCAAGATATACTTCTGCATCTTCTTGGATTCGTCATTTCCACCAAATCTAGATTTGATGGCATCCCACATCTCTTTTGCATCAGTCATCTTATGGAATTTAGCAAGATGATCTTCTGGTAGAGCCATAAGCAAGGTGGTCCTTGCTTTTCTCTCTCTTTCTCTGGCTACAATTTCTTCTGCAGTTCTGGGAGGCAAAACCTTAATTTGTCCTTGTGTATCTGTAGTGATTGATACAGGACCATTCCCATTTTGTATAACCTCCCAGATTGGATAGTCTGTATGGGCCAAATAGTGTTCCATTTTCATAGCCCATATATCATATTCTCCTTTTTTGAGAATAGGCAGCTTGATGGTTGATACTGTATGAGGAGTTTATTGGGTTGGTGTTTGTGGTGATGATGGTGGAGGTGGTGGTGGTGGTGGAATTTCATCTTGTGATCCAGACATGTTTGTTCTTCTTACTCAGAGATGGATAACCTGGTTTTGTTTGTTCTTCTTACTCAGAGTTTCTCACAGGCTCTGATACCACTTGTGAGTCCCAAACTGAATAGATCTTTGCAGCCTATTAAGGGTGATAGCCAACTTGTATAAATACAGTTTGACTATATAGAAACACTGACTATGAATACTATGTGCTAATGCGGAATCTTAACACAAGTACTAAGAAGAACAATGAAAAACTAAATAATAATTTCTATTAATCTGCTTTGAGTGATTACAGATTACTAACTATGAGATATGATTGTATGAGATGTATTGAACTCGTATCTCTAACTATGCCAAGAGGGATCCTTTTATAAACCAAGGATAAACCCTAACAGGCTTACAAAACGCGTAAAAGATAATACATATCTTTTCCTAAAATATCTCATACATATCTCTTAAACGGTACTAACTAATTTCTACTAACGGTACTAACTAACTGATCAGTACTTAACATTTTGTACTGTCAGTACTAACTATAACTATCAGTACTAACTATTATTACTAACGGTACTAAGTTAGGAAAACATAATTCCCAACAACCATGATGATGGAGAGAGAGAGATCCAATAAGTTTTGGCGACGCGTGAGCTTTATGGAGAGTAAGCTTAGGAAAATTCGTAGGTTCCGCTACTATAACAGGATGCGATTTAGGAGATTGGAGACATTCGCGTCGAGGCGTTTGGGGTTTCGTCCATGATTTTGTGTATGGACTTTAGACTAGTAGTAGAACTAGTTGGTAGTAGTATTAACGTAAATCAAGTTCCCCGATATGGGTTGAATGTAACCGACTGATGCTTTTATATATGATATGAAAAGCGTGTTTTGATTTTCTCGAGTGTTCATCTTTATTGTTATTTGCTTATTCTGGCAAAACATGTTCTATTGTATTTTTCTATATAAACTGTATATACCATTTATAGTGGCTATATCTCGTATCAAATCTCACCGTGTGCTATGTCTTGTGTCGTAGAACATGACTATCACTCGTTCTGGTATGACTCTAGAGGCAATCGAAGAACTCGTTAACCGACTAGTGGAAGAAGTGTTGGCTTCATATGAGGCGACCCGTGCTGCAAATGGTCTCGAGGCAGAAAGTCAAAGCCAAAATGACAGTGACGACGATAATGGAAATGGTGGAAATAGAAATAGTGGGGATGGAAATGGTAGAAATGGAAATGGTGAAAATGGAAATGGCGGAAATGAAAATCGAAATGAGAATAATAGGGGTGCTAGGCCTGTTGCTCGATAGTGTACATACCAAGACTTCATGAAGTGTCAACCACTCAACTTCAAGGGAACGAAAGAAGTTGTCGGGTTGATAAGGTGGTTTGAGAAGAATGAAATAGTATTCCATATCAACAATTGTCCAGAGAAATATCAAGTTAAGTATGCTACTTACACCTTGTTGAACAATGCCTTAACTTGGTGGAACTTACATAAGAGGATCGTTGGAATTGAGGCTGCATTTGCCATGTCATGGAGAGAGCTCATGAAGTTAATGGCTGAAGTGTATCGCCCAAGAAATGAAATTCAAAGGATGGAGTCTGAGCTGTGGAATTTGACCATGAAGAACAAGGATTTGGCTGCTTATACTTAGAGATTTCAAGAGTTGACTATGATGTGCACCAAGATGGTCCCCGAGGAGGAGGATCGGGTTGAGAAATTCATTGGAGGCCTCCCCGATAACATCCAAGGGAATGTAATTGCTACTAAACCTACAAAACTCCAAGATGTTGTTCGTATTGCCAACAATTTAATGGATTAAAAGTTGAAGGGTTATGCAGTGAAAAATGCTAAAAACAAAGAAGGTTGGAGGTCAACCAAAGAGACAACCGTGTGCAGCAACCACCATTCAAAAGACATAATGTTAGAGGCCAGAATGTGGCGAGAGTCTATACGGCTGGCAACAATGAGAAAAGGGGATATGCTGGGCATGTGCCTTACTGCAACAAGTGTAAGTTACATCACGAAGGACCATGCACTGTGAGATGTGGAAAGTGCAACAAGGTGGGACATATGGCCAGGGATTGTAAGAATGCAATTGTTGTCCCAACTACTTAGAGAGCTCCAGTAGTGAATCAAAGGGTTCCTACTTGTTTTGAGTGTGGGAGGCAGGGACACTACAGGAATAAATGTCCCAAGTTGAAGAATCAGAACCGTGGAAACAAAGCTGGGAAAAAGACCAAGGAAGCTAGAGGAAAGGCTTATGTGCTAGGAGGAGGAGAAGCTAACCCCGAATCGAACGTTGTCACAGGTACGTTTCTTTTCAACAATCACTATGCTTCTATGTTATTCGATTCAGGCACCGACCAAAGTTTCGTGTCAACTACTTTTAGTACCTTGCTTGATATAACCCCCGATACCTTAGACGTTAGCTATGTTGTCAAATTAGCCGACGGAAGAATCTCTAAAACTAATACCGTACTTAGAGGCTGTACGTTGGGATTGCTAGGTCACCCATTCAATATTGACCTAATGCTAGTAGAACTGGGTAGTTTTGACGTCATCATCGGCATGGATTGGTTAGCGAACCATCGTGCGGTGATCGTGTGTGATGAAAAGATTGTGCGGATTCCCTATGGAGATAAAGTTTTGATAGTCCAAGGTGATAGTAGTGACAAAAGAAAGAAGTCAAAGTTGAGCATTATATCGTGCACCAAAACTCAGAAATATATTAAGAAAGGTTGCCTAATTTTTCTGGCATAAGTTTCGAAGAAGGAAACCGAAGACAAGTCAAAGGAGAAGCGACTTGAGGACATGCCTATCACACGGGACTTTCCGGAGGTCTTTCCAGAAGACTTTCCTGGATTGCCGCCAATGCGACAAGTCGAATTCGAAATCAACTTGGTCCCAAGTGCTGCACCTGTGGCATGTGCCCCGTATAGATTAGCATCGTCAGAACTGCAAGAACCGTCCACTCAACTACTAGAACTTTCTGAAAAAGGGTTTATAAGACCAAGTTCCTCACCTTGGGGAGCCCCGGTCTTGTTTGTCAAAAAGAAAGATGGATCTTTTCAGATGTGTATCGATTACCATGAACTGAACAAGCTTACTGTGAAAAATCGATACCCACTCCCAATAATCAACGACTTATTTGACCAGTTACAAGGGTCAAGAGTCTCTAAGATCGACCTGAGATCTGGTTATCACCAACTCAGAGTTTGAGAGGAAGACATTTCAAAGACGTCATTCAGGAAACGCTACGGTCACTATGATATCCAAGGAGATGACCGTTTTGGGACTAACACCAACGTACTAGGAAGTAATCATGGATCTGATCAATCGTGTATTGCCAAACCGTACTTAGATAAATTCGTGATCATTTTTATTGATGACATCTTGATCTACTCCAAGACCGAGGAAGAGCACGCAGAACATCTTTAGTTAATTTTGGAGTTGCTTAAGAAGGAAGAATTGTACGCCAAGTTTTTAAAGTGTGAATTTTGGCCATCGAAGGTACAATTTTTTGGTCACATGATAGATAGTGAAGGCATTCACATGGATCCAGCTAAGATTGAGTCCATCAATGATTGGGTATCGCCCAAGACTCCAACAGAGATTCATCAATTTCTAGGTCTTGCTGGCTATTACCGACGATTTATCAAAGGTTTCTCAAAAATTGCCAAGCCTATGACGAAGATGACTCAAAAGAACGTGAAGTTTGATTGGAGTAAAAAGGCAGAAGCTGCATTTTAGCTGTTGAAGCAGAGATGGTGTAGTACACCGATTTTGGCTTTACCCGAAGGTAGTGAAAACTTTGTGGTTTACAGTGATGCTTCTCGTAAAGGGTTGGGTGCGGTTCTTATGCAAAGGGAGAAGGTCATAGCCTACGCGTCACACCAACTCAAGATTCATGAGAAGAATTACACTACACATGACTTAGAGCTTAGAGTTGTAGTGTTTTCTCTCAAAATGTGAAGACATTATTTGTACGACACGAAATGCGTTGTGTTCACTAATCATAAGAGCTTGCAACATATTCTTGATCAGAAAGAATTGAACATGAGACAATGATAAGTGCTTAATTACACATATCTTTTACCTCTAAAAATGAGCTTAAATGACCAAAAACAGACAAAACTGCCAAATATATGTTTGTTTTGCATTTGTATTGTGCAGGAAGTGACAGGTTTTAGAAATATAATCTAATACATTCCAATGATTTAAAAAACACTGCTAGCAGAGTAACACACTCCAAGTGATGAGATAGTCTTCAACTAAAGTGAATTGATGGAACTATACCAACATACAAAATAGGTTTCTTAATTGGAGAAGACAAAGACCACTCAAGCTAATGAGATTGCAAGTTTGAAAAGGAGGGTCAAGAAGCTTGAACAGAAAAAGAGGTCAAGAACTCATGGGCTTAAAAGAATACAAGGTTGGTTGACAGGTCGTGTATAATCCACTAGAGATGAAGAGAGTTTAGGATGAGAGCATCCAAACAGTTAGGAATAATGCTATTGATGCAATAATTAATATAACACCTAGTTAGTGTTCAAGATGATGCTGACAAAGAGATGTTTGATGTGGATGCTTTAGAAGGTTGAGTAATTGTTTGTTGCAGGGCAAAATGAAAATGTTGTTGAAGAAATAGTTGATGCTGCTCAAGTTAGTACTGCTGTAACAACTGTTACAATAACTACTGAAGAAATTACTTTGGCTCAAGCACTTGAAGCATTAAAAACTTCAAAACCCAAGGTGAAAGGGATTGTTTTTCAAAGATAAAATTGAATCAACAACAACAAAATCTACACCAACAATATATTCACAATAATCACAGGACAAAGGTAAAGTAAATGAAAGATAGAGACTTGTGAATGCCGATGAAGAAGAAAGATCTAATCAGGCTTGATGAAGAAGTTGCTTTAAAACTACAAGCTAAATTTGATAAGAAGAAAACTACAAGAGCAAGTAAAAAAGAAAAAGAAGTCAATATTGCTTTGATTGAAGAATAGGATGATATTCAAGCAAAGATTGATGTTGATTATCAATTGGCTGAAAGATTGCAAGCACAAGAACAAGAAGAGTTGTCTGATGCAGAAAAGGCTACATTATTTATACAACTCTTAGAGAAAAGAAGAAAGCACTTTGCAGCTAAAAGAGCAGAAGTAGAAAAGAAACAAACCACTAACAAAAGCTCAATAGAGAAAGATAATGTGTACTTACCTAAAGAACATGGAAGTGATACAAAGCTCAATGATTTGAATTTAAAAGATTTTGATTCTTTCCAAGAAATTTATGACAAGCAATCCAAAAGGGTAAAACACATTTGGAAACTTAGACAGAGTTGGTAAGGGCAGAGAAAAGAGAGCAGGAGCTGTAGATAAGCACAAGAAGATACAACGAAGCAAAAGGTGGAATGATGACAAAGAGACGAGCAAAGCTTAAACGGTGTTTGGAAATCACTCCAGTTAAAGAAGAGGTAATAATTGATGTTGTACCTTTGGCTGTTAAGTCTCCAAGTATTGTTGGCTGGAAGATTCATAAAGAAGGAAGAAAAAGCTATTATCAAATAATAAGAACTGATGGAAAGTCTCAGATGTACATGATCTTTAGTCACATGCTTAAAAGTTTTGACATGGAAGATTTAGAAACTTTATACAAGTTGGTAAAAGCTAAATATAAGTCAACAAAGCCAGTGGAAGACTTGGATTTGGTATTATGGAATGATTTGAAAACAATGTTTGAACCACATGTAGAAGATGCAGTATGGAGGAATCAACAAGACTACAAAGTATTGAGTTGGAAGCTGTATGACTCCTGTGGAGTACATTTCTTGAGGATGCAACATATGCAGATTTATATGTTGGTAGAGAAGAAGTATCCTCTTACACCATCTACACTTTCAATGATGTTGGAAAAGAAGCTTATGATTGATTATAAAAGTGAAATGGCTTATTAGCTTCTTAAAATCACCAAAAAAAACTTAAAAGTAAGAAGTCTTGGAGCAATCCTCCTGGTTTGATGAAGCATTAAATGAAGAAACTTGATGATTTTGAAGAAGAATATCAAGTTTAGGGGAGGATTATTGGGATTAAAAGTCTTTTAGTTGCTGTTAGAATTACTGTTGCTTATGTTTGTGTTAATGCTGCTCAGCTGAAGTTAGTACTGCTTAGAGACTTCAAAGAAAATCTGCTAAGTGTTTACTACTGCTAGTACAAAGTTAAGACTGGTCAATTGAAGTTAATGTTGTTGGTACAAAAGTTAATGCTACTAGTGAAAATGTTTACTACTGATACACAAAACTGCTTGAAGTTAATACTGCTGAAGAGTTACTACTGCTCAAGAAAATATTCTAAGTAGTTAGTACTGCTAGTATTAAGATTAGTACTGCTAGTGTAAAGTTAAGAACTGTTTGCTATACTGCTTACTTGATATGTATTAGTTATTTAAAGAAAAAGATTTTATATACTTAGGAAAGTATTGTAAGCCGAGTAGGACTCCTTGGTGTATAAAAGGAGGTCCTAAGGCATAGAGTTTGATACACACACAATAGTTTTTCATATATCTTTTATAGCTTCAAGGTCTTTGTAACCCTAATACTTTGAGAGTATTCGTATTATTATCATTAATATTATTGGAGCTTATTTATTGAATTACATGTTCATTGAATTACTGTTTCATTAATAATTCTTCTTAATATTCAAGATTAGATTCTGCATAATCTTTAATACCTTCAAAACAAAGCCCTTTTTTTTTTACTATAGTTGTGTTAGATTTATCTAATATAACTAATCCTTAAACAAGCTTAAGGAATTTGATCTATTGAAGTGGGATCAACAAATTATGTGTTTTTCATATCATTCAACTGGATCTAGTCCTACATATTTAATGCGCTGCAACTTCGGTGTTGTTTGGGCGTAGGCTAAGAGTCCAGGATAGAAACATATAACGCTTATTCATATAGCTAGAAAAATAGGATCACCAATAGAAAGCCCTGTTTCTATCTATGGTTAAGTGGATAGGTAGACTAAGCAGGTGACTTAGGATTACACATAATGTCCTGTTTCCATAGGTAGTTAAGTGGGTGTGGACTACTTATCTGAATTTCCCAATAAGCATAAGTATTGGTAATCCACTATGAGCTAAGTATTCAATATAACCACGCAAATATAGTTATCTAGATAACTTATAATCAACAGAGTAAGTCATTATCATGTTTAGTTAAATTGTGACAGGATAAACTAGCGATCAAACCTCGAGTACTATGGAGATGAACCACCTAACCTTTAGAATGGTAAATCCACTAAAGAATTAATACAATCCTTGCACTAAAAGACCCAAATCCCAAATGGGGCACCCCCCCCCCCCCAAAAAAAAATAAAAAAAAAATTAATTTTATTATAAAATTTAAAGAAATTAAAGCAGCTAAATACTTTTTTCCTACATTGACCTATTCCCTATCTTTTGTTAATCACTTTGTGCTTAATTTGCCATCACCTTAGATATTTAGAACTAAAATCGTCCAGTCCTCTCAGCTGGAAAACTCCCCCTTTACGTTATTTTATTTTAATTAAATAATTAGGGAGATTATTATCAAAACTAATTGATAAAATACCATTAGAATTACAGTTAACTCCACTCTCAATGCTCGACTACCCTACTACCACGAAACTCCATCTTACAGGTACACTGTCCGGTTAAAGAGTTGGTTTTAGATAGTCATCATAAAAAAAAATAGTAAAACTTGATACATAAATAACACCTACACAATGACACATCATAGATCTATTTGGGATTGACATCCTCGTTCGGGTAAGTAGCGCTTACTAGTTCGAGAGACGAACTAACGAACGTATACCATGTCGGAATGCGGATGTTTTGGGTTGAACATCTACCTGGGCACTTACTATCTTAATATGTCTGAAATTGATTGGCATACAAACTGTCATAGCCTCGGTGTCATGAGCTTAGTGCAAAGTAAATGCTTTTTGTGATTTTTGTATGTGTTACAATAGTCATGCGTTTTAAACATTGTGTTCCATACTTATGTTATAACAAAACCTTGAATTCACCAACTTTCTGTTTGACAATTTAGACATTTCTTTCATTGTGCTTGACTTTGGACTTATTCTAGATTTGCTATCTGGAGTCCTCCTGCTATTTGACAACACTTTTCCAAGACTTATATATTATCATACTCATTGTGGTTTTCAAACATTGTTATGCTTCCGCTACATTTTACTTATGCTTCTGCAAATCTTTTAAAATATACTATGATATGATGTAAGACTTATTTATATTTCAATTCAATGTAATAAGTATGGGTGTCTTTTCAAAATGCCCTATTAAAGGTTGTACCCTTGATGCTGTGTGATGTATATTATGGCGTCACGCCCTACGTGAAACTTATTCCGACAAGACCTGGTTTTGAGTGTTGATGTACTTCTTGTTTTACCCTTTGTTGCACTCATCTTTAGTGCAAGATACCCCTAGTACAACCTGCTGAGCCTTTTCTTTCATTTTGTTAAACCTAAATATATGTTGTTTCATTACACCAATCGCATTGCCTACCCTGTAGTTTCTTTAAGTCCATAGTCGGAGAGTTGCTAGTTAATTTTGGTTCTACTGGTAAAAGTTACGGGTCATAATTAGAGGGTATGTGATGAAAATCAGGTTTAAAGACAATGAAAATCAGGTTTAAAGACAGGGTATGTGTCTGTATTGTTAAAAAAATGAAAATAAAAAAAAAGAAAAAAAAAAAAAAAAAAAATAGATTAACTCATTGTATCCTTGTCTTGCATAAAAAAAGAATAAAGATCATGCAAGCAATAGTTTATTAGTTTACAGCTGATCATCATTATATATCATCTTTATTATGTCGTATAGTGGTAGTATTCCCGCCTTGTTCAACTGGCGATGATTAGTCATATCCGTCTGTAAACGGATAACTCTTATAAACCAGTGTCATTTCTATCTCTCTTTTCTATTTAAATTCATATTTGTATAATGTGGGCATTGTACATCTCAAGTGTGGGGAAGGGAGATAGAAATGATTAATTTTGATGATTATGTGTTGATTTTACCCAAAAAAAAATAAGATTATTTTTAGCACCTAATTTTTTGTTCATTAATGATGAAGGCCGAGTTAATGCGTCTTTCTTGTCTTGTTTATGTGATTATGAGGCATTTCACTACACTTCATATGCATTAACTCGTGTATTGATGAAGACCCCTTGACTCTTGACCCTTAGATTTTTGCTTTTGGGATTGAATGCGACTAGTGATAGGGAGATCATGGACTTAGGAATCTATTTGTTTTGTGTCCTTTATTTAACATCAATTAAATGTGCATCCCATGTCTTTATCCTACCCTTATCATTCTTAATCCTAACCTTTAGCTTAATCGAGTTAAGAAATTTAGCAATCACATGTGTCTCGTTCATGGATTTTGAAGAGCATTTGTGGTTTTGTCGCCTCTTCTAGAATTTTAGCATTGGTAAAGATTGCATGAAAAGGATGATTTACCCCGTAATCCTTTGTGTTGTGTCAACCCATTTGCCTTTTTGAACAGTTGCATCTAGACTCTAGTGGTGAAGATTAGTATCCATGCCAAGCTTATGATAGAATACTCGCCATGACTAAGCAGTTGAGTGATCACCAAAAATGAAACACATAGATTAGTGAGAGTATGAGTGTGATTCGTTTTTCCTTTCGTAAGGTGCTCGGTTTAGAATTTTCTAGCATAAGTAATTTTTAAATTCATATCTTCCTGGATAACTTGGGAGATATCTTTTTGAGAATTATTTAAAAGGTTCTACTTGAGGGCAAGTAGAAGTCAAGTGGGAGGATATTTGATAACATCAAAAGTTAATACTTTTATATATCAAATTCCTACGTTTATTACCTTGATTTATATCATTTTATATGAATTTGGTACTTAATTCATTATATTTCGATACAGGTAATTAAAGGCATTGGAAAAGAAGTACGAGAAATGGCCAAAATTAGTACCAATACTAATTTATTTAGTAGAGGTACTAAAATTTAATGAAGCAACTAAATTTCTCCTAGAATGACGACTTATGGCTTAAATGAGGAGTAGTTACCACGACTATAATATTTAGTAGGGGTACAAATTTTTAAAGATAAAAATTATCAACGATATCAAGTTGTAGAAGAATTACGGCGAAACAAGTCAGCAGAGTTACTTGTAATTAATCATTGTTGTAGAGGATATTATGCTGACGATGAATTACGGCGTAACTGGCCCACAGGAGTTACGCTGTAATTATTTTTTATCCTAAAAGATGGAATGCCGCGTCAGATGAATTACGGCGTAACTCGACACATTAGTTACGCCGTAATTTTGACTTAGCACAGGGACTGGATACGTACAAAGTTACTAAACTTCCAAGGACTGTATTTAGTGTGACAACTACGATAGAGGGGAAATTTGCCAAGTCTCCTAACTTCACATTTACATTATATACAAGGCCATACATACGAAAGTGAGATGATCCAGAGGCATTGTTTTTTTACCGACGGAAGCAACAAAAAGGGTTTACCCCTTTTTATTTAAAGTTCGACGCAGTAAGGGACTATGAGTTAAGCAGATAGGCTGCTTGGTTCGATCAGGAGGAGAAGACAACAACATCATCATCATATTCTGTTTATCTATTAATTATTGTGTTCTTAATTACTTTCATAATTGATCATTGATTTTGATTGTATGAGAACATGATTTTTGACTACATTCGGTTGTATTGTCTTGATTAAAAATAAATTATCATTGTTATTCGTTTATTTCTTCATATCTGGATATCCTATTTGGATTAATTACTCTAACATAATTGTAATACTAATTGTTAAAGACATCTAATAGGTATTTCGTTGCCAAATATGTTACTCGCTTACCATGACCAGTGGGAAAAAAATCATGGCCACATACCAGTTGTGGACTGGTATTTTGCGACGTTAAGAAATAGGATATGTTGACCATATCGATCCTAGTTTTCCCCCCTTCTAATTAGAGTATTTTATCACTACGGATTAAAATAAACTAGTCCTTGTTTCTTATTCCCTTAATTATAAATTGGTCACCACCGTAAATTTTAGGTCAATATTTAAACCTTTTCGATTAATAAGTTGAACGTTACATGTTTAACGTTTGAAATCTGACAGTTTACCAGGGAAGTTAAACCGCGAAATCTGAAAAATGTCATCAGGCGCGTCCCGACATCGGTTATTAATTAATTTAGGCCTTATATGAGATATTTTAACTTACCTAAGTGCTTCGTGATTTTTAATCACTTCCAATATTAAATTTAGGGTTTTATCTATTAAATTGCATTTTTCGCGTTTTTGACCAAACGGAAACCCGGAAACCCGCAACCTTTTTGTGTAAACATTAGTTATCGTATGTCTCGTGTTTGCAAGTCAAAAATTTTGTTCATATCTCCCCTTCATAAATTCGGACGCCCAAAACCATAACTATATCACCTTGAACTCAAAATTAAATAAAAGGCATCTATTTTTGAAACATGCACCCATGTGTACATGCAAGTATAGAAAATGACACATGAGAGTGTCACTCTCATGTGTAGACATTCCATGCAACATTCACATGTGATACTTACACATGTTGACTTCATTTGACTCAACATTGGCTAGAATTATTTGCTTAAGAACCTTGGCAAGCAAAATTTTGTGTGGTCTTGCCCTCCTAAACCCAAAACTGGACGCACCCTATAGTGAGCCAAGAAGGAGTGGTTCAAGCCACGTGACTTGAACTATGATACCACAAAACCCTAATCTTTCCCTATAAATACCACACATTCTCACACTTAGGGTTTCTCATATCATTTCCAAGCCTCACAAAAATCTTTCATCTCTCTTTCTCCTCTCTTGAAACCCACGGCCAAACCAACACCCTCTTAGGGTTTCATTTCTCTTGATTTCCTCCAAGATCCAAGTAATCTAGGCTCATTTCCAAGGTGATCTAAGTTATATCCAAGTGTTGTTTGGTTGATTTCCAAGGGTTTTCTCAAGGTTATAAAATTAGGGTTTCTAATTTTATAAGTGGGTTTTATAGATCTAGTCATTTTGGGTATAGATCTTGTGATTCTCTACTTGTTTCTTCATTCTTGTAAGCATTCTTGATCCCAACATCTTGTTTCATTCGTTCTTCTTATGAATATTGTTCAAGTTTAAGAGTCCATGTGTTTGTGTTACTTTTATCAAAAGAAATGATAAAAATATCTTGTCAACTTTTATAAAAATGGAAGTATTATGTTTGTTGTTTTATAAGATATGGTGAGATGAGTTGAAAAGTGGGTTGCAACAATAGATATGATGAGGTTAGGATAGATTAAGAGTGGTTGTGTTAGTTAGTTTTGGCGAAAAAGAAGTTAAGTTGGACTAGACACTATGGCGGTCTTATAGTTGAGTCTATGGTTAAGTTTATGGTACATTTTCGAAAATATGAGTTGCTGATTGAAAATGTAAATGAGGTTGTAGGACACTTAAAAATGTTTTCAATAGTCGAAAAAGTAGTTTTTGGATAGCTCGTTTCGTATAGATAGATTTCCGTATATTAAACACTAAAAACGACTTTAAAGCCACTTATGGCCAAATGAGTTTTTGAAACCACTTTTGGAAAAACAAATATGTAGTTGTGATTGGAATAAATATAAAAGTTAATTCACTTTCGGGCTTATTTGAGATTTTAAAACCTTAGCGAAACATATAGAAACCTTAGGATATTAATTAGAAACTTTAGAAATGTCATGAACATATTTATGTGATGTCGAGACTAACAAAAATGTAGGATTTCTAAAAATGATATATTTTAGCACATATTAGTTAAGTGAACATATGAGTTAAGCGTTTAGGTCGAGATAGTGCATTTAGAAATACGTATATAACACATTATATGGGGGACGTGTATTAACGTCCCGAATCTAAAAACTAACCCTAAAATACAAGTTACTAAAAATAGAAATTTTCGGATAAACGTCGGAACGTAAACGAAAACTCTATCATTAATTATTTTCATACTTATTAAATAAACAAAAGCACAAAAACACATGGATGTCTTTTCTCTTGAAAGCGTATCGTACAAATTTGGTATCTTTCGTAGTCCTAAGACGCTGTCGTTTATCTAGGTCCGCGTGTATGGATCCTTCGGCTATTATTTCTTCTTTGTTGAATAACGAATCACCACTTGCTTAAGGTGAGTCATAGCCTTAATCTAACATTTACCGATTTAGCAATGCTTTATAATTTGGGGTGAGAAACATTGTTTTGCTTTTAAAATTGGACACAAGTTCTTACGTGAGTTTTACATTTTTAGGTGTTTGCCAGAGTTGCTTACAAACCATTAATCGCCCGAACTATCATGAACCGTCAGTCACCATGGACCATTGGATTGGTTAAGTGATCGTGAATGAATAAATAGATCATATTGTGACTAATTTCCATATCTTACTTTTGTTTCCACTTAACAAGAACAAACAGATATATGGGTTTTTCCCCCCCCCCCCCCATGATCGATTGTGCCGTTGTGGTGGTCTTTGAGTTTAGGACACATTAGGGCATGAATACTATGTGCCTGATAAGATATGCACTGTTAATTATTAGCATCGTGTCATGAGCTTAGCGTAACATAAATACTATTTAATTGATGATGATATATGTTTATAGTATTACGCATACTTTATGAAATCTTGTGGTCCACTCTTGTACTAACTTAAACCTATGAATTCACCAACTTTATATTGATGTTTTAAACATGTTTTCTTAGTGCTTAGCTTGGCTTGATTCTTGATGCTAATTGGAGTCTATGTGCTATGTGACTTCGCCGATTTCAAGACTTGTCTATTTATATAACTCGTGTCATTTGTCAACTTTGTTATGCTTCCGCTACATATAACGTTTTCATATGATCGTTTGTAAAACTAAATTAACTTTCTTTATGCAACGAGTACAACTTTTTCAAATGTCCATGATTAGTGGTCGTTCTTTATCGCTTTATGTTCGGATTGTTATGACGTCACGCCCTCGGACACGTATTCCGTCCAGGCCCCATCTGGGGGTGTGACAGATTGGTAATCATAGCCAAGGTTATAGAGAACTAGGTAGTTATACTAGGTCTGGTCTATAACAGTATGTGAACCAAGTGCCTCTATCTGAAACTTACGTGTTGTCTATTGATATGTGCTTAATTACACATATCTTTTACCTCTAAAAACGAGCTTAAATGACCAAAAACAGACAAAAACTGCCAAATATATGTGTGTTTTGCATTTGTATTGTGCAGGAAGTGGATATCAACAAAAAGACAGAAAACCAAGCCAATAATGACAAAACTGGTGCATGGAATGGAAAAGAACTGTGCAAAATCAATGGCCAAAGCAGAGTCACAACAGAATAATCAGCAATCAAACCGAAGCCAATTAACTGAAGAAACAGATTGGATGCAATCTAACCCATCTATGGGCCGGGAAAGCCCATAGTAATAATTATGAAGACTGTGAAGACCAAATGGGCCCTCAATCAATTCACAGCCCATTTGTGTGCATTTTTGACAAAGACTGTGAAGACTTTGAAGGCCCAATCCTAGCCCAGTTACAGCCAATCTCAGCCATTGTACACACAAAATCCACTTCAAAGCTTATTGGGCTTGAAAAAGCCCAATAGCTAAGCCTGTACCCAATTGGGCCCAAACCAAACCCAATTGGGCCCAATAGCCCAAACCAAACCCAGTTGGGCCCAATACAAACCCAATGGGCCCAACACAAAACCCAAGCCCAAAACACCTTTTTTATAAAACTCAAGGGCCAAAAATGTAAATGTTAAAAACCTTGTTTTATAATTAAAAATGAAAAAAATAAAGAAAAGGGCCAAAATTGCCAAGTTTGAAAGTTGTTTTAAAGAGCTAAAAAGACACAAGGGCTGGTTTTGCAATTTACTTAAACTTTCTTTTATTTAAACAGCAGGGACTGTTTTTGCAATTTACCAAAACTCTTTTAAACCCTCTTTTGTTATAAAACGCGGGGGACCAAATCTGTCACTTTCCAAACTTAATTATAACTGTTTTTCGGCTTATAAGAAAATGAAAAGAGAACCAAAGATGGGGGGTGCTTTTGCACCTTCCCCAAACTTTTCTTTTAAACCTGCGTGCAACAGGGTACTCGATACCCCTTGGCGCCAAAACCATACCACCTCTTCCCATGGTTTCTAGCTCCTCCCATCCCCTCCTAGTACACTCTTTTAATGAACCCAACCTTTCCCCACTCAACCCTACCCCTATAACTTTTCCAGGTTTGCAATACACAAAAACCCGAACCCCATCAATGGCTGAGGATGGTGTATAAAGGAATGGAGGGCTAGGATTGCTTTGGAGACTTTGTACACTCATAACAAACACAACCCAAGACCAAGAGAAGAGTTTGGAGCCTCTATAAAAGAAAAAGAAAGCAAGCCGAAAAAACCAACCCCTGTTTTTTACTTTTCTTAGTATAAATTTTAATTAAGTCTGCTTTAAATTATTGTACTCAGTTCAATTTCAAGAGTTTTTGTTGTAATATTTCTGTTTTTAATATAAAAAGTTAAGAGTTTTTGTGAAATTACTATTGTCGAAATTTGAAGTATAATTTAAGTTGTTTAATTCTGTTTAAATTATTTAAAAATGTGTTAAAAGTTATTAAACTTCACTTATGATTAATTCTCTCAGCCTGCATTTACCTAAAAAACAGTTAACAACCTTTTTATATAAATAAGGGGGTGTTTGGTTTTACCTTAAAATGGGGCAATTTGAGAATGGTATGGGTCAAACACACTCAGCCACTTTTGGCTGAGTGTGTGGACTTTAATAGGCCATTTTAATTAAACTTTTTAGTAAGAAAGTAAGTTTTTGAGGACCTTTTATATTCTGTCAGAATTTTATAGAACCAAATTAAGCTAAACAGCTTAAGCTGTTTATACAGTTTAAGTATTATTGTTTTGTGCTTCTTTGAGTCATAAAAAGCTTTTAAAAGTCCCTTTGCTCTGCCCTTATTGAGATAACCAAATATAGCCAAGTGTGTATGTATGCATAATTCTTGAAATCAGCCATTTTTAAGCCCCAATATCAGCAGGTTCCATTTAATTTTGATGGCTTATATTCTGAAAATAAGCTCATTTGCCACCCTTGTTCATCTGTTTGGGGTTGGTTTTAGGTAAAAAGCCCTTGAGTGCTTATTTTGATAAGCCTAAAAAAACCCCTTATGCCCACTGTTTGCTTCCCCTGGTGCTGAGCACCTAATTTCACCCCACTTATCTAGCTTATTTTATATTAGACCTTAGGATCTTATTGCTTTTTCATGTAGCTTAATAGATACCCTGTAAGTCCCCAAAATTTAGCAGCTTAATTCTCTTGTTTAGTTAGCTTAATAGTAGCTTAAAGTAGGCCTTTTTCTGTTTTCTTTTAAATCTGCCAGCATAGCTTATCTCATTTCCAGCTTATTTTAGGGCTTATTCTAGAAACCTTAGCTTATTTAGGACTCCCCTTAGCCTTATTAACTGTCCCCCATAGTTGTAGCTTATTTGGCAGCTTAAATCCCAATAAGAAAGAAAATTAAGCTCATAAGCTTAATAAGCTTCTGCAGCCTCAAAAGCTTAAGTTTCTGGCTTATTAAGTAAACTTCAGCACTTGGTGCTTTTACAAAAGTTACTCCCCATAAGCCCTTCTACAAGTTTGCTTTTTTGACTTTTGTCAAATAAGCACTTTGGACCCTCTTTGAATATCGGGGTCCAACTCAGGGACCATTAGTGTAAATTTCTCTTTTATAGTTAACAATGTTAGTTCCCCTTGTTAGTATGTTGTTACCTCGTTAGTCCTTGCTGTCCTTTCACTGTTAGTCCCTATAATTAACTGCTGTTAGTTTATTTAATTTAATTAATATAAATTAGGTTTAATTTTAATTAGTTTAATTACTTTTAATTTATTCAGTAAAATTTGGGCATTTTTATATTTTTAGAATTGTTAACTTTTTCTTTATTTAATTTTATTTTTTCAGAATTTTTATAACTTTTATTTTTTGTCTTTTTCTATTTTCTTAGTTTTAATTAGTTATTAATCTTTAAAAATTCATAAAAAATCCAAAAATTAATAAAAAAATATTTTTCTTTTTTATAAAATTTTCTTTTGTCATTTAGTGTCTAGGAAAAATATAAAATTTAGTGTAGGCTTAATTTTTCTTAAATTTCAGTCTTAGACCCGTTTTACCGGGTGCGTTTTACCGTTTCTTTTCGTTTTACATTCAAACGACCTCCGTTTTAGTTCTAGTTTTCTTTATTTTTCAAATTAAGTTAATTAGAATTTAATTTTGATTTTTAAATTAATTTAGCATTTATTTTTCTAATAATTAATATTTGATTCTCCGATACTGATTCTGTTACCCGTATTTAGTTATACAATTAATTTTAGGATCTTCTCTATAACTAATTATGTTTCCGTAGTTTTTAAGATCACACTTCTTATTTGTTTCCCGTAGAATAAAATAGATTTTATTTAATTATTTTAGTTGTTAAATTATATCAGTGTTCATATCATATATTTCCTATCAGTCATTCTCTTCAAACAGGATAATTTTCAATTGCCGCTCGTTGGACAATACGACCCGGGAATTATCTCTTTCGGAATCGTTTTATTATGATCTTTTCTTGTGTATTTTATCCTTTTGTGGAATTTAACCTTTTGCCTTGGTCAAGGGCATTCGGTCAGGATCTGCATTAGGGTTGCTATATAAGAGTGTACTATACAACGAACCATGCCGTCCTCAAAAAAGGTCTTCCTAAGATTAGGGGAACCCGAGGATCGGCAACGTAATCAACGACCATAAAATCGGTAGGAAAGAAGAAACGTTCTCTTTACGAAAAACATCCCGATGATGCGGTTGGAGTAGAATCGTTCGGTCGGCAAGGTTCAAGTTCATTCGAGTATTGGTCAAAGTGGGAGACTAAGTCGTTCCCAAATGGAGAGAGGATTGGTTGTATGCTTGTACCGAGATGGCCAAGCTAAGCATTCATTATTCGGGAAAGTCACTACGGATAAGAAATCTACCGGGGTCTCCAAGTTTCTCGGGAAACTTTTTTAGGATAACCGCCGAGCAATTCTCGTTTCGGTGTATTTGTAATTAATCTTTCTCTTTGTCATTGAGGAGTTTTCTAAAATTGGTGCAAATTTAGGCCTGTGGAGGAGAGCGTCCGCGAAACTTAGCTCGAAATGGAGATTCTGAAAAATCTTTATAAATTTTGAAGCTAGAAGATCGTCTTTTTCATAGAGCTTTTCTTTGTTGGCCCTTAAAGGATAAGGCAATGTTGCTTTAGTCTTTGAAACAACAACGGACTCACCAATTTGGTCATTAGTTTGGACTACCGGAGGTTGGATGTCTTTGGTGCTTTGTTGCACCGTATCCTTCGTCACCTCGGGTTCATTTTCCATCTCTTTAGGAGGAGAAGAAAATTTGAGGTCCATATCGGAACACCGCTTGGGTAGGTTTGCTTTACATCACTTTCGGGTTAGCAATAGGTGTTGCTTGGAAGAGAAATCAAGCCGAAGTAGAAGCACCCCCCCCCCCCCCCCCCCCCCGGTATTTATTAATTTCGAATTTGGTGATCAGGTTGTTATATTTGCCATTTTGAATTTGTTTTTTTTTTTTTTTTTTTTTATTTTTTTTTTTTTTTTTTTAATGATTTTTATTTTTTCTTGCATATTTTGCATACGGTCTTTAGCTATGACGTAGTTATCAAAAAGGGTTAGCACCCCCTGGTGCTGGGTTGACTGAAGCTTTGAAAAGGTGGAGCTTTGCCAAGTCAGGGGTTGAATAATCTTGGGTTGGTAAACTTGTCCTTGCTTTAAACTATTACATACTTTGGTTTAAAATTGTTCCTAATTTTGGTTGAAATTTATCCCCGATTTTGGTTGTTTTGATGGTTTTGCATAGGAGGAAAAAGAAAGGTCGGAAATTGGTTTGCAACCATCTGTGGTCGGTAAACGGCATTCCCTAGGTTGTAGTTTAAACCGTGGCGGCTTGTGACATGTCTCTTGGATATTGTCACGATAGAGATGTATCGGTGCGGACCTTTTTGTGAAGAATGACCCCCCCGCAAGTTAACAACTTATGACGACTGCTTTTAAGGCGGGGAAGCTGGGTTGGTTTTTCGTATGACAATCAAGCTTTAACACTATCCTTCAGCTCAGCACATTCGGATGAAACTGTGGGGTGGAGATCTCATATCCCTTTGGAAAGCCCATGGCCTTGCTTAGTGGTTGAGACCCTATGGACTTGATCTCGATGATTTTTAAGCATTCTCGAGGTATTTTGTCCAGAAAGTTACCACCCACAGCGGAGTTCAATGAATCTTGATCATTCAAATTTAAGGAATTATAGAATGTATCGCGTTCGAATGCAATGATGAAAACCCATGACTGGGGTGGGAGGGGGGTCATGGGGGAGGAGGGGGATTTGGGGCGGGGAGGGGCGGGGAGGAGGCGGGTTGGGGGGTGTTAGGGTATCCCTAAGAAGATCATTGAATCGGTAACCTGCCCGTAAAACGTTCATTAAATTTTTGTTGAATCTCGTGATTTCATTTTGAAGATTTGTTGTTTTAGAGGGAGGGAAGAGTTGTAATGAATTTGAAACAAGTCATCCCAGTAAGAATCGATCGAGGGGGCTCTTTTCAAAGCCAAATTGGGCTGTTCCTCGGGGAAAAGGGAAAAAGCATACGGCTTAACGACGTACTCGGGACGTTCGGGAACTTCATCGTAGAAGTGATCTTGTTGAAATATCCGATGTGAGCATGTGGGTCTTCTTTATCATGTCCAAAAAATTGCTTGTTTTGAACAAGATTAAGAAGACCATGCTTGATCTCAAAAGTTGTTTGCGGTAATTTCGGGAACAAGCGATCGCATCCTAGTAACTCGGTGGGTGCTTCGAGTATTGCGCCATAGTACGATTATCGTCAGTAACTTGGGAGGACTGAAGGTTTCTTGATTGTTATTTGGTTCTCAAGATTTGGTGATTCAACAGAAGTTTGTCAGACTTGTTGTTGTCGACGTTTACGGGCTTGAGAACGAGTGCACATGCACAAAATAGAAATATAAAAAGAAATTTTACACTAATTTTTTTTAATGATTTATTCACAATTGATTTTAACGGACAATGAGATAAGACAACTTCAACACCATAATTATTAATTACGGTACGACCTACTCAAAAAGTTAAAGCACAGGTAGAGCGGAGGAGGGGGGGGAGGAGGAATCCGCGAAGCTTATTCTCTTTGGGTGTTGTTCCTTCGGAACACCTCCTTATACCCACTATATAGTTGTTTTAACTTTTCAGGTGGTGCCCGTACGTCGTACGAGACATAAATGGCAAGTTTTTAAATTTTTCGTGCGAGTTGGGAACCAACAGGTTACGGACTTTTATGATAATACTAAATGAGAATATTTATTTTGCTATTTTTACCATTTGTCGAATTATTATTTTTAACTAAGACATTGTTTTTATATTTTTTTGTTGTTTCTTTTGTTTTATATGATAATTAAACTAATAAAAGAAAAGAAAATATTTTTGTACTTTTCTATATTTTTATCGAGAGAAAATATTAAATTCAAACCCACAAATTGTCAAAAAGACCGATAATGTTTTCAGCTCCCGCAATCGACGCCAAAATTTAACTCGCGTGATCTTACCCCTTTTTATATATAGATAAATATAAACAAATATAAATACATAACAAGGATCAAAAATCCACGAAATCAATAAAACTGGAAGTAGTATAGAGTGTCTCCGGGTCGTTATGTCCCAACGAGGCTTGAATGGAAAATCGAATGACGAATTGATAATCGATGTTTGAATATGACAAGGATATGATTGGGCACTAAACTTAATAAGCAAATACATGCAAAGATAAGCAAGAAAAATAAGCTAGAGCATGCATAAAGGCTAGGAATCGTAAAAAAAAAACACAAAAAAAAACTTTTATACTAAGACACAAATAAGCTCAAATAAACTTAAGACAAATCAAATAAGCTAAACTAACTCTAAATAGGCAAATTCAAAAAGCAATTAAGCTAAATTAAGCAAGAAAAACTCAGCAGTACTAACAACAGTACTAACAGTATTTACTATCAGTACTAACTTAGAGTTAGTACTGCTAGCTTTAACAAAACACAGTGAAGCAAGAAATAAGCAAATAGGCTAAAACAGATATTTAACTACCCCTAATAAGCACTCAGGCATAAGAAAAAGCAACTAGAATAAACTAATGTGGCAAATAAGCTAAAAAGCTACAAACTGATACATTATTAAAATTGCTTTGAAAAGGCAAATAAGCTAAAGTAAGCTCTACTAAGGACAGTAAAGGAAAATGTGTTTAATCTACTCTAAAAAGCTAAGTAAATCTTAAATAAGCAGAACTAATAAGCTGATATGCTAAAATGAACTAACAGTACTGGTTCGTTTGAGAGTATCTATATATAAAATGCTAGGCAAACCCAAACTTTTCACCCTTGACCAAGGCAAAAAGTCAAG
>BQNB010014578.1:0-74836 GCA_026074375.1 Tanacetum coccineum
AGGTTCTTATCCCAGTTGATAATGGTGGACATAAATTTCTCTTTGTTGCTGATCTTAAAAATTCTCGTCCCTTACTGATTGACTATGAAAAAAATGAGAAAATCCTTAGGAAAAGGGTAAAGAAGGAAATTAGGTCGTCTGATAACATCATAGTAGCGGCAATGCTGGTATGTATAATTATCACTAGAATGACATATTTATTGTTACATTCTTGCTAGAAAATTTTGGTACATATTAATTGGTACATTGCTGCAAAACAAACTTTAAAGTGTATAAATATATACTAACAAAATACCGAATTCATTGCAGCAAGAAGATTTAGTACAATATCTTATGGTGAAAAATCATACAAAAGTTGGAAACTTCATTAGATCAAAAATAGAAGTTGGTGAGTTTGACTGGCAAACTAATAGCATGGAAAAAGAAGTTGGTATCTTTGTGATGCGGCACATGGAGACACGCATGGGTATGGGAATTGATGAGTTGAATTGTTGCCTGGCTGGAAATACACGTAAACTAAAAAAGCAACTTTTGTTTTTAAGGAAAAAATACTCGGCAAAGATCCTTTTGTCCGAGTGCAACATCCTTAAGGAAAAAGTAGTACAGAATGCGTCTGAGTTTGGAAAGAAACCAACCAAAGTGCCATTAATAGGAATTTGAAGAACGTTGTCTAAATTATGTTTGTCGTTTTGGTTAATGAACAATTTAGTGTCGTATTGTTGACCTTTTATGTTTATGGAATGAATTCTAGTGTCATGTTATCTTTGAATGTTTTTGGTTGGTAAGTTAATATTTATTAAGTGTTATCAAGTAAGTTTCATGTTGTATTAGTTGTTTGAATTAAGTTATGAGACGTTCTTGTGTTAACTTATTTTGGTGTTTAACAAGTGCAGCTATGTTTCATGTTGTACCAATGTTTGATGTATTTCGATTTCTAATTGTGCATTGATGTTTTGTATGTGGTGCATCAATGTTAATAAATAAAATATGTACTTTACCTATGGAAACTTCAATGAACAATGCAGTTTCCTAGTATTTTTGGGTTTTCATGTTAGGATATTATCTGAACCTTGTTTATCGTTTTAGGATTTGAAATGGAATTTTCGTTATTTTGGTTATTCTGATATCGTATGTGTTTGTAGGTTCATATTGCACATCTATGTAGTGAACTATGATTAATTGGAAGTTAGTATGTTTTGTTTATGATAGTTTCTTTTTTAAGTTCATATATGTTTTGGTTGGTGTGTGTATGGTTTTTTGTTCTACTTTACCATTCGATATATAAAAAGGATAAGTAACACATATATGTTTTATAAAGGACGTGGCTAATAAACATTGCCACTAAGTTCATATATGTTTTGGTCGGTTTGGTAGAGGTGCATATATATTTTATTAGGTTCATATATGTTTTGTCTCTAAGCTCATATATGTTTTGGTCAGTTTGTGAATGTTTTTTGGTTATCCTTTATCTTTCATGGCTAACAAACATTGCCACTAACTAAAAGCATATAAGTAAGTGTAGAGGTGCATATATGTTCTTTTAAGTTCATATATGTTTCGGTTGGTTCGTGTATTTTTTTTGTTAAACTCTTGTTTTTTTAAGTTCTCATATATGTATATAAGAAGTGTTTCAAATGTAGGATTCAATTGGTTTCGCTTATAAGAAGTTTTTCATATACGTTTATAAAACAACATTAATGCACAACAAACAAAACATTACAACAAAAGCTTACTAGTATTTGAACTTATGATATAGTAAAATAATGTAATGTAAACAATTATTATAAAATGAAACAATTCTAAAATTAAGATAAATAAAGTACTCGTAACAAGTTACTCAAAATTAAATAAGTCTATAATATCAAGATATAAACTAATTGTCACGAGTTACTAGAAACATGCTTATTCTTCGTCGCTTTCATATTCTTCATCGACTTCATCATCCTCATCAACTTAGTCTTTGGTAGCACCTAAAGCTTCATCATTAAACTGGTCATCGGTATCACCTTCATCTTCATCATCAACGACTACATTTTTTCCACTCCCTCCACCTTTATCCTGGTTCGGAAACTTCTTACATATACCCTTGTGATGACCTGGTTCACCATAAGTGCTGCACCCTTCACATGTAGCCTTTTTATGTCCCTTTCCACTACAAGCGCTGCATGTACGCCATTTGAAAGGAACTTTCCTGTTAGTTCTTGCTATTGTTTTAGCTTTACCTTTTTCAGCCGCACTTTTAATTCTCCTGGTACCCTTACTTCTAAATATTGATTTATGAGTCTTAATAACAACTTTATCAGGGACAATAACATCCAACAAATCAGAATATAAACCACCCTTATTTAGCTCAACATATGGTGTTTGCATCTCATTTTCAAGCTTTTTCTTTAAGTCTTGTACAGTTAACAGAAGCTCAGATAATTTGTCAGTGTCATTCCTGAAAAAGCCAATACATTCTTCTATAGTTTGATGAACCTGAGATGCTAACGTATCCGTTTCTTTAATGCAAGGACCGTATATATGCCTTTTGTCAAGCAAATGCGCAGGCAGAACATTCTTTGTCCAACGATGGTTTAAGTATACATCAGGTATTTTGTGAATTCCATAAATACGAAAGACACAAAATACGTGACGACACAAAAACCCATGCCGGTTATAATGACCACACGAACAAGTAACACTACCATCCCTTTTATTAAACATAACCTGTAATGCATCATATAAAATTACTATGAATAATAAAAAGATTTTGCTTAATGTTGCAAATATGTTTTCAAAAATTATAATGTTTAAAAACATTCAGGAAGATAACCTAATGTTTCATATTAGAAACAATCGTACTAAGTAGTACAAAAGGATAAAATATGAGAAAGAAAAGCATATCGTAGCACGTATAACTGGATTAGATCTCTTATTCATTTGTTGTATGATGCACGTCTCAACACAACCTTCAAAATCATATCTAATCTGTGTACATACGTATAAAATTTTGTGTATTTCATGTTGTACCTCTCTAAATATGGAAGGTGTATACACGTCACATGCATGCTTTTCAAATGGCAATTCAGTAAGCATGGTCGGAGTGGACCCATTTGAAGAATTTTCTAATACACGTTGTGTGTATCTTTGTTTCTCCATTGCAGATTCAAAACACAACATGAATTATACAAGTGTGTTACCTTCATGTGAATATATCTGGAAAAACGCATTGGAACTCTCTGATCGAGAAGTTGTTTTCATCAAACCACACATAAGCACCTCTTTAAAATAACCAGGGACCCATCTTCCTCTAATTGCATACATACCGGACATCCATTTGTTGTCATGTAAATTATACCGAGATATCATATCATTCCATCGTTGTTCAAAGACATCATGACCAATATACACATTCCATACAATTTTGTAGAAGTCTTTCCTAAAGTTTGTATCAGCAGCAAGATCGCCTAATACTTAGGGAAATATGCAACAAAGTAACTTGTAATGGATCATATATGCACGAATAATACATTAAACTTGTAATACATTAAATAGTTAACTTGTAATATATTAGGGTACTTATAATAGGAAAAAGTAAAAGTTCATAGGTAAAAAGGTGAGTTTACGAAAGAAAATAAAGATAATTAAATTACCTTCCCGGGTAGTTTCTCTGTGATATGCCACATACATAACCGATGGTGTGAATCTGGAAACATTTTAACAACAGCCTTCCTAAGAGCACCGTCTTGGTCTGTTACGGCAAAAGGTGGCTGCTTCTTATGCATTTTTAAGAACGCCTCCAACATCTGAGAAAATGATTTCGTGGTTTCATCTGATAGTAACGCAACAATGTGACACACCTCTGATTGTGATCAATGATGGTAAATGGCACAAATTTGTATCCATACCTGAACAAAAAATAATTCTATGTTATTAAAACATGTATGAAGAGTTTATAAATGATATAAATATAGGAATGTATATATTACTTGTTGGTGTGGAAAGTAGCATCAAATGAAACCACATCACCAAACGCAACATAGTTGCATTTCATGGTTTCATCAACCCAAAAAAGCCTGACTAACTCTTTTAAAGGAAAAGTGTGATATTCGAAACAGAATTCTGAGACATGTAATTTCCGCTTGCATATTTTATCCACCAACATCTACGCATCTCTATCTCTAATGAATGAATTTACACAACCCTTAAAATTACAATAATTCATGGATGTTCCATGTACTTTATCGTACCCACCAACAAGAGTTGCTTTTAATCTATGAGCTCTAGTAAGACCTAGATTGGACATTGATGCACAATAAAAAAAAAATCATCAAAATGAAATTGACGTCGAGCCCTTGATAGGTCCATGTTGTTCAAGTTCATTAGTGGATGATTGTGGTTTTCCACGAAACCAAGCACCTCATAAGATTTTGGCCCATTAATTTTTTTAAACAAAGCTTAGCAGGACAATTTATGGCATGAGACTTACTGTGGCATTTTCTTTTGTTGCTAGCAGAATTTTCACCATCTTCTCCATCAACTTCATTTAGAGTATTTACTTCGTTTGACCTTCGTAGTTTACCTGCTCGGTTGCATTGAAAATAAGCGTGTGTTTTTTGGTCGTTTTTACTCTTGAAACCGCCTTTACGAATGTTAAACCTGGCCTTCTGCGAATATACCAGGTATGTTTCATTTGCATCATTATAACTGTTAAAGAACAAACCTTTCTTTGGATTTTCATCTTCGGGAACATTTGGGACCCAATAAGGTGTACCATTTGGAGTAGGCTGAAACTCATGAGAATCATCTACATAAAAAATTGTCAATAAATATCTATGTTAATTGTTAATAATGTTGTTCCTGTTAATTCAAAAAAAGTGCCCAACTATGTTACTGCATGTACGTGAAAATAATTGTCGTTTTTCATGTTCTATAAGAACGTTTACTCACCAACCTTACTACATGTATACATAAACGTGATAATGTTATACTATGGAACATGTATGCATAAAACTCGCAAAAAACCCTAACACAAAAAAACCCTAAAACCATAAAACTACTAAAAAAAACCTAAAACACTAAAACCCTAAGACACATAAAACCCTAAAATAATAAATTAACAGAAAAATGTTGTTGTTCATGTTCTATCTACAATTACGTGCATAAAAAATATATAGATTCATTCAGATCTACAAGTTCATACCATGTTTCAAAATTACTCTATCTACAATTCCGCTATCTACAAGTTCATACCATGTTTCATAATTCCTATTCCATCTACAATTCTGCTAGAAAGTCACCAAATTACGCTATCTACAATGTTTCATAATTTCGTTCAAATGAATAACAAAAAATAGGGAATGGTTACACCATCTGATAAACATATAAAGGG
The DNA here is from genome assembly GCA_026074375.1 of Tanacetum coccineum. Classification (NCBI taxonomy): domain Eukaryota; kingdom Viridiplantae; phylum Streptophyta; class Magnoliopsida; order Asterales; family Asteraceae; genus Tanacetum; species Tanacetum coccineum. Next base: position 5,375 of record BQNB010014578.1, read on the forward strand.
CTAATATATCGTTCAATGAGTTACCTATTTCATAATTTTAAAAAGCAATAAAAAAACAATAACATACCAGGATGTTGTAAATGTTCAGGTAATACAACGATTTGATTATCGACTTGGTCATACCGAACCATTGAAGACTCTCCCATATCATGATCCCGAACCATTGAAGACTCTCCCATATCGTGATGCCGAATCATCGAAGACTCTCCCATATCGTGATCCTGATGTTCGTGAATGAAAACCATATTTTTGTGCACTACGTAGATAAATTAAGGTTGTAATTAAGGTTTGGATAATTTTGTATGTGAGTGATTTTGTGATGAAGATATGTATGGTTTGAAAATAAGGATGAAGATACGTATGATTTTGTGATTTCCTGGATTTTCGATAATGGCAGTTATCTCATTAACTGTGATTCTGAAATCATTGTAAAATACCCAAAATATCCTTTCAATTATAACATGAATAAAATAAATAGAAAATAATTTACTAATTTTTTATTGGTTAGTAGATGGTTCTGTAGGTTCTGTACAAAAAAGTAGTTCTGCAAAGAAAATAAATCCACTGACATATATATATCATAATATATATAAACACTATATATCATATATATATATATAACAATATCTATATATAAATATATGATATATATAATGCCTATATATTGGCCATTTTCTTTGCGAACTACTTTTTTTGTACAGAACCGACATAACTTAACCAACCTTTTTACCTCCAATAATTGCCCTGATGTACAAATCATATAAAAGCATTATGACAGTTTTTTTGAAATAAGTGAAAGATTAAAGTAAAGCTAAAAGGGTATTTCGAATTAAACCAAAAGTTTTTTCTAAGTTCCCACCTTTTTTAGACATTATTCAAGGGTAATATCAAGTTAATAATCCAATTTCTATTCTCTTAGCACATATCTTCTACTCAATCCTTATTCACCTTTCAGATTCCTATGATAAGCTTGCTTCGACTCACAATCACCGCCTATCAATCGACACCCTCACTTCGAATGATTGGTGAAATCAACACTCCAAACCAACATGCTGCAACTCTACGTGCATGGGACAGGAAACCTGACACCTTAACAGCCATTTTTTTTTTGTTTGTCGCGGTTAGAGGAGGTTGACGAAGTGACGACGACTAGGATGTCGATCTGCTATCCTTTCCAAGTGTTCGATGGTGGTTTTTGGTTTGGATTTGTTAGGTTTCGGAGGCTGTATTATGGCGGGCTGATCCAATATTCGATCGATGACACTATCAGATCCATGATCAACAATAACTCATTAACTGTTTCCAAGATCCGTCAATTCATTTCAAGGTACTGTTAGTCTTGAATAATGGGGTCTTATTTTTAAATAGATGAAAAGATGATTTAATGGGATCTGTTCAATTTGTTTTAAAGGCTCACAACGTTAATAATCTGGATCTGTTTCCAATGGGTATGGTTTAATATAAATGGGATGGTTAAAATAAATTGTGGTTGTCTTTTTAAAATAGTACCAGCAAATAGGTAGTTTGTGTGCAACAAATGCTTTTTAAAAACACGAGTTATTGAATTCTGATATTGTGATCATACCGATAATTTCGTACATTGATGTTACTAGCATACATAGTTATGCATTAATTTCTTTTGTTCTTATGTGATTTAAAGGTATATAGATTAAATAATTGATTTAATAATAGGTTGGAAAATCAAAATCTTTATTAAAGTTTCAGTATTTTGGTATGATTTATTTACAGAGCGTAGAAGCTTGTGTTGGGGCCTAGTGATTAGTGATCATTATTTGTACTCATATATTCTATTTTCATTGTTATCAATGTTATTTGAGTGTTACCAGAAAGTGATTTTTTATTCGTTTAAAACTTACTAATTAAAAACTCAAGTGTACATGTCATCTTGCATCTTTTTTCTAGTCTTTGTTTTAAAAAGTTTAGTCTTTAGGTGTCATCAAGAGGTAGATTGGTGTGATCTATTAGTTTTGTATAACTAATTCTTCTTTTGTTTTTATGTATTTGTTTCAGTAAGGACGACTCGATCATAAGAAGACGGGCACATATGTTCTAATAAATTTGACGTGCATATATGTTTTTGAAAGACGGACGCATATGTTCTAATAAATTTGACGAGAAAGTGCCGCGTGCACATATGTTCTTCAAAGGGTACTCATATGTTCTAACGAATTTGATGAGAAAGTGAAGTGTGCACATATGTTCTTGGAAGAGTGCACACATGTTTTTGAGTGACGTGAACATCTATATTTAACAATATACATTTGTATTCGAATTGTCGTTCATTTGGTATTAAATTTTGTCTATACTATTTATGTTTTAGTTTGTTATAATTTAGAGGACGCATGCACATATTTATGTTTTTTATTATAAATTTTAAGGATTAAAGAATGTACAGCAGAAACATATGTGCAATTATCATTTTAATCAAAAAAAGTTTATGGCTAGTCATTTTACGCAAGAAACATAAGGAAAATTCACAATATTAAAAAAACACATATGCACTTGATTTTTTTAAAAACATGTATGCTGAATAAAATATAAAATATAAAAAAATAAAGAAAAAAACAATTCCAAAAATTTAGAGGCTTAAAAAACATTTTTTAATTAAAAAAATTCAAAAATAAAAAGAAAATTATGTTTTACTATTATACCCTTTTCATTTAAATAAAAATACTAAATTTCTATTGGTCCAAAGTGGTTTTGTAGGTTCTGTATAAAAATTTGGTTCTGCAAAGAACGGTCCTATACATATATATACATATATATATATATATATATATATATATATATATATATATATATATATAAGTCATATAAGCAAGTAATTTAAGCAAGTAGTATGTATGTGATGACATCAAATAACGTCACTTTTATAGCATCATTTATCCCATATAAATAACCCATTTTATATAATTATTGCAAAGAATTGTTACTTAATCATTTGTATTTGAGAATTGCAGTAATTATGGAGTACTTGGTGAAGATTAGCTAAAAGGCACGCATTCTAGAGCTTAAAAAAAGATATTTTAAAGATTACTGTTCTGACATCTAATACGCCGTATCCATCAAGGAAGATACGGCGTATCTGTGCCTGCAACTCACCAAAGACCACGAAGGAAACAAGATCAATACACCGTATCCAGAGAAGACCAATACACCGTATTCAAGATATAGAATGTGAATATTCTAGAAGATATCAAACGTGGTCCCTACTCCAAGAAACCCCCGATACGGCAAATTAACCTCAGTCAATACGCCGTATCGACCATATTTCAGACCCTATAAATAGAAAACTCAAAAATGAGTTTTATGTGTGCTAAATCATATTCTCGATACCCTAACCTCAAAGGTCGATTTTCAGAGGAGAAAAAGATCAGAAGAGGTCAAGCAACGTTATTAATTCCATAGGAGACAACGTGTAATTTCTTATACTTTTGTAATCGTTCAGTTTTTTGTATCATTCGTTAACTCGGTTAGTTTACCTTGGCTAAATCATTACTTTTGTATTAATAATGATGTTTGAAGGCTAATACCTTCAGGTATTAGCCATTATTATGAAGATCTGAATGTTTGGTATTTGTTGATCCCACTTGAATAGATCTTGAATTCCTTAGCTTGTGTAAGGTTTAGTTATGCAAGATAAATCCTACACAACTATGGTAGAAACTTTGTAAAATATATCAAAGATTATGCGGAATCTAATCTTTGATCAATAAAAAGAATATGCAATAGAACAGTAATTCTAATGAACACACAGATTAACAAACAAAGCTTCAATATATTAATACGAATACTCTAACTAGTATTAAGGTTACAAAACCTTTAAGCTATAAATTATACGACTAAGATACTAGATTTCTGCATCTCAAAGTCTATGCCCTAGGACCTCCTTTTATACACCAAGGAGTCCTAACTGGCTTACAATATTTTCCTAAGTTATCATGATCTTCTAAACAAATAACTTATACGTATCTTTTACAAAAAATATCTCATACATAAGCAATCTTTATCTTTTCTCTGAGCAGTCTTTATCCTTTCTTTGATAGTAAAAAATCTTCTAGCAGTCTTAATCTTTTCAGTAGTTGTAACTTTGTACTGGCAGCATTAACTCTGAACACCAGTAGTAGTAACTTATACACCAGCAGCATTAACTGTGTACAAGCAGTAGTAACTACTTAGAATATTTTCTTCAATCTTTACCACAAGTACTAACTTTATACTAGCAGTACTAACATATACTAGCAGTACTAAGTTACACTAGTAGTAGTAATATACACTAGCAGTAGTAACTAGCAGTACTAACTACTTAGCATATTTTTCATTAAGATTACTGAGCAGCACTAAGTTTTGCTTAGCAGCAGTAACTCTAACCTGAGCAGTAGTAACTTCAAGATCATTATGAAGTCTTTTAATCCCAACAATACTCCCCTAAACTTGATATTATTCTTCAAAATCTCAAGTTTCTTCATTGAAAACTTCATTAATCACCAGGAGGATGCTTCCAAATTCATTGATTCTTGAGCTGTTTTGTGATGAGCTTAAGAAGCTGATAACACATTTCATTCCAATGATCAGCTTGCAGCTTCCTATTCAACATATATGTGATTGTATCAGGTGTAAGGGGATACTTTTTCTCTACCAATATAAAGATATGCAGACTTTGAAACCTCACAAAATATACTCCACAGGAATAAAATAGTCTCCAAGTCAACACTTTGTTTCCTTGTAGATTCCTCCACACTGTATATTCTAAATGATGTTCAAACATTGTCTTTCGATCACTCCATAACACTCTCTCATAGCCCTCTTATGGCCTTGTTGATCCATGCTTAGCTTTTACCAATTTCCACAGAGTTTCCAAATCTTCCCTGTTAAAGCTTTTAAGCATCTGAATAAAGGATGAGTACCTCTTTGAACTTCCATCAGCTCTTATAATTTGAAAGTAGCTGATCTTTCCTTCTTTAAGGATCTTGTAGTCAACAATGGTTGGAGGCTTAGTAGCCAAAGTAATAGCATCAATTGCTGCTCTTTCATCGTAGCTTCTTCTTGATCATCATCTATCTTTTGCTTTTTAGAGCTTTCTTGTTCCAGCTCTTCTCCTGCTCTTTTAGAACTACCTTCTGATCTTGTCTCACTACCTTCTGCTCTTACTTCACTACCTTCTACCAATTTTGTATCCACATCTACAAATGTGTTTACCCTTTTCATAGCTTTGTCAAATAACTTCTGAATATCACTAAAACTTTTATTCTTTAATTGATTGTGCTTGTATCCAGCCATGTTTTTTAGATAAGTAGACATGATACTCCTTTGTTGAGCTCTGGTTGGTGGTTTATTCCTCTTCTCTTCTGGTCTTTTTGCTGCAAAGAATTTTCTTCTTTTCTCTAAGAGTTGTTGAAACAATTTAGCCCTTTCTTCAATGGTCAACTCTTCTTGTTCTCTTGCTTGCAATCTTTCAGCCAATAAGCAATCAGCCTCAATCTTTGCATGTATATCATCCCATGTTTCTTTCAAGGCAATGTTGGCTTTTCCTACTTTATCAGCTTTCTCTCTTTTAATCATTTCTTGTTTATTTATCAAATTCAGCTTGTAACCTTTGAGCCACTTCCTCATCAAGCTTGAGTTGATCTTTCTTTGACAATTTCTTTACAGGTTCAGGTTCAATCATTTTTGCTTTACCCTTGTCCTGAATATTTGCCTGTGATGGTAGTTGTGAAGAAACTGTTGGTATAGGTGCTTGCTCTTGTTCATGAATAACAAGCCGTTAGCCCTGGGTCTTGTGCTAGCAGTTGTTGTAGGTTTAACACTCTTCAACTCTGCCAGTGCTTGAGCCAAAGTAATTTTAACATCAGTTATTAAAGCAACTCTAACTGGAATTGTACTAGCAGTACTAACTGTTGTAGCAACAGTACCAACTTGAGCAACACCACCTTTCTTACTATCATGAACTCCTTGTTCTGCAACAAATACTTCTTCACCAGCAAGATCACTCACATCAAACATTATATCATTACCATACCTCCCATGAGTTTCATCAACCAATGTAATTTCTGCATCTTTATGAATGTCATCAATTTTACTCCCCTATTTGGATGCATCCCCCTAATCACCCAAACTAGCTTCATCAGAGGAAACCATTCTTGCAGATCTACCAACCTTGTATAATCTTTTGAGCTTGTGAGTTCTTGACCCTCCTTTCTTCTCTAACTTCTTGACTCTCAGTTTCAAACTTGTAATCTCCTGAGCTTGAGCAGTCTTTATGTTCTCCAGGTCAATAACTCTATTTTGAAAGTTAGTACACAATTCCATCAATTCCTTAAGTTTTAGTCTATCCTCATCACTTCGAGGTGTGTTAACTCCTGCAAGCAGTGAATCATTAGATTGTTTAGATACATTCTCAAACCTAGTATGAGCAATTATATCTCCCATGGTCTCTTGGCGCCTGGGACCACTACTTGAACTAGTTTTTAAAGAACTTGGTTCATTAAGTGTTGCCTTGGATTAGGTGTTATTTATGTTACCCCTATCCTGCTTTGCATCTAAGCTAGTAGCAGTAGTGGCAACCCTTTCCAAACTATCATCCATCTCCTCATAGACAGCCTCATCTGCAACATTGTCTGTAGGACCACTAGGTTGAGGTACCTTAGTGTCCTTTCTCGTTGGCTTCCTAGGTTTTTGTTTCTTTTGAGGTTGAGATGTTGATGGTTGAATAATGATGGGTGTGTGATGGGGATCAGTGGGCATTGCTGAACCTTCACCTATTTCTTCTTTAGCTTGTATCATCATTGTTGGAAATAAGGTGTTTCTCTTCTAGAAAATCCTTTTCCTGACCTCCTCATGTTAGCAAAAATCTTCTTTGTATTAGAGGGTGCAATATATATTTCATTATGAGTTGCCATCTCTTCCAGCTGATTAACCAAAAACACTTGTACAAATCTTGGATACATCAAGAATTTACCAGACACATTCTCCAAGTTCTTCACCATACTTTTAAATATGTACTTTGAAAAGTTGAACTTCTGGTTTGTAGCTAAACAGATGATTGCAGAAGCCATAGTGCTACTATATTCATTCCATGCAGTAGTCTTAGCACTCAGGCATTGTAAAATGGTATGAATAAGGAATTTCTATTGTGGGGAAAAGAATGCCTTGTAAAAATTAAGCTTCTATGAAAGTTTCTCATACCCCGTTAGTATAAGTTGTTCAAAGATGGTAGCATTGGGTAGACAATCAACACCTTCATCATCTTCCAGGTGAAGATATCTTCTTACATTAGATTCGGTTATGATCACTTTCTTCCCATCCACTAGGGCTTGTAACTGTACTTCCTTATTAACAGTTTTCGCCTTTACAGTAGCCTAGAACTGTTCAATACACGAAGTATAGATTGTAGGATTGATCGTTAGTGCATATCTTATAGGATTTGCATTTAGAAAATCCACTATCTGCTCAAACCCTTCACTTTTAGCAGGTTTAGACAAAAATGCGACAAAATTGTGTGTATCTGCAAACTGTAGGGTCATCATTGTGTTGGGTTTTGATGATGAATGATGAAATTGAGTTAGGGTTTGTGATTAAAGAGTATATGATTGAATGAAATCAATTAAATGAGTGATTGAAACCCTTAATCAAAGTATTTATGAAAATACCCTCAACAGCATTAATGTTCAACAGCAGTAGTAAGTTATTCCTGACAACATTAACTTACACCAGCAGTAGTAAGTTTATGCCTAGCAGCATTAACTTATGCCTAATAGCATTAAGTTATGCTAGCAGTATTAACTTATGCCTAGCAGCATTAAGTTATGCCTAGTAGCATTAACTTTGAGTCACCAGCATTAACTCCAATTCCATTCCAAACACTCTGTCTGTCTTTCTGTTTTTACCTCACTTAATTCTCTTAATTCTTTTAGCTCACCCAAACACTCTATCCGTTTTGATTCCACACATCTCTCTTTCTGTTTTTCAACTCACCATTTCTCTCAATTCTTTTACTCACCAAATCACTCTATCTATTTTTATTTCACACAGCTCTCTTTCTGTTTCTATTCTCACCTATTCTCTCAATTCTTTTTCTCACAATTTTCACAATGTTAATTATACCAGCAATATTAAGTATAACTAACAGCATTAACTTAGCTGTATTCAGTATAACTAGCAGCACTAATTCTACTTAACAGCAGAAACTTTTAATCACATGAATTACAGTACTAATTCATACATAACTCTACAAAAACATAAAGAGATAAAAGATTTTAGAGATTTAACATTTCAATACTAGCAATCAAATATTGAAATCTACTTACATCAAAAGCTTTTGTAAGCAAATCTGCAACATTTTTTTCAGTATGGATTTTGACCATTTGAATCAATTTCTTTTTATTGCAATCTCTAATAAAATGATGTCTAATCTCTATATGCTTTGTTTTTTTAATGAAAAACAGGATTTTTAATTATGCAAATAGTACTGTTATTATCAATAAAGATTTTTGTATGCAAGAAATTATACCCATAATCAAGTAATTGATTCTGAATCTAAAGCACTTGCCCATAGCAACTTGAAGCAGGCACATATTCAGCTTCTGTTATGGAATTTGCAACCACAGTCTGTTTTTTGCATTGCCATGATATTAATCTACTTCTAAGGAATTGACAACCTCCTGTTATGGACTTCCTATCCAAGCTTGCTCCAGCATAATCACTATCAGTGTATAATACCAAATCAAAAGGTGAATCTTTTGGATACTAAAGGCCCAATTTAGGTTGACTTTTTAAGTATCTAAAAATTCTTTTCACAACATGAAGATGTGACACTTATGGGTTGACTTGGTATCTTGCACAGGCACACACTGCAAACATAATATCAGGTCTTGAGGAAGTAAGATACATCAATGAACCAATCATTGATCTATATAAATGAACATCCACTTCTTTACCATCTTCATCCTTGAGCAAAGGCTTTTGAGTTTCCATAGGTGTGCTTGCTGTCTTGACAATAGTAAAACCAAATTTCTTCAAAATCTCAGTCACATACTTGTCTTGACTAATAAAAATCCCATCCTCCTTCTGCTTTACTTGCAGTCCTAAGAAGAATGTAAGTTCACCTATAGAACTCATCTAAAACTTCTTATGCATCATCTTCTCATAACTCAGTGCCTAATGAACTTTCTTTTTAGAGCCATTAACTGATATCATCTACATACACTTAAACTAACAGAATATCACCTTTCTCCCTTTTGATAAACAAAGTCTTGTTAGTTTTCCCTCTTTGAAACCTATTGTCCAACAGATATGTTGACAAGCTTTCATACCATGCTCTAGGAGCTTGATGCAGTCCCATGAAAAGTGCTTTATACTTTGTAAAATTTGTCAGGAAAGTCTGGATTTCGAATCTGGTGGTTGTCAAAGATAGACTTCTCTTTAATCTTACCATAAAGAAAAGCTTTTGGAATACTTCTGGTACACCAAAAAGTCTTTAAATGAGCATAGGCTAAAAATAGACTAATGGCCCTTCAATTCTTGCAAACAAGGGGCAAAGAAAGACTTCATCATAGTCAATCCCTTCTTCTTGTGTGTACCCTTGAGCAACCAATCTTGCTTTATTTTTAATCACAATTCTTCTTTCATCCTTGTTATTCCTGAAGACCTATTTAGTGCCTATGGGCCTTTTTCCATGTGGTAAATCCACCAAGATCCAAACTTCTTGTAACTTGAATTGTAGAAGCTCTTCTTGCATAGCCTCTATCCAGCTTGGATCCTTTAATCCATGAATTACATTTTTAGGTTCTTCTTGTGATAAAAAGCAATCAAACAAGTAGTTTTGAAGGTCTTTATGGTTTGTTCTTTGCTGAACTAAACTAAACAAACCATGTTCTTCCAAATTCTTTGTCATTCTTTTTGTTTGAGGTGCTGAATTCAAGTCTCTAATAATTTGTTCAATTGGATGATCTTTATGTACTCTTGTAGTTGGAATAGGACTAACAGGCATAAATGCATCCAAATTGTTCATGTCAACCTCTGCACCAACACCTTCATCATCATCTGAATAGACAATATCTTCCAAAGCATGCATATTTGGATCATCTGGAAGTTCAATGCTTGCTTTTCTACCATCAGCATTAACTTTATTTGTGCTAGCAGAATTAACATTGTTAGTATTGTTAACACTAGCATCCTTCTCTTAATCATCTCTTTTATCCTCTTTACTTGGATCACCACCTTCTTTTCCTAGTTCTTTAGTAACCTTCTTTTCATCATCTCCTGAAGGTTTGAATCCAGCATCAAGAGAACTCTTTGAACTTTGAGAGAATGATGGATCAGCAGTCCACAATGGTAGCAGAATCTAATCTTTGCTAGGTACTGTCTCCATTCTAGCTTTACCTGCATCATCACATGATTTTGTACCTGCATTACCATTAGACTAATTTCCTGCAAAAACTAGCTTATAATTTATTGACTTTGTTAGTGCTTCAATATCAAAAGCCAATTTGGTCTACTTCCTATAATATTAGGTGTATTCTCACTAAACTGGACATGCATGTTCTCTTTAACTATCCTAGTTCTACTATTGAATACTCTAAATGCTTTACTATTAATTGAGTACTTAACAAAGAATCCTTCATCAGCCTTACCATCAAACTTGCCTAAGTGATCTGTGGTATTGAGAATTCTAGCAGGACACCCAAATGGTCTCATAAATCCTAAAGCTGGTTTTCTACCAAGAAAAAGTTCATAAAGGGTCTTGTTATGAGGCTTAGCTACTAATACCCTATTTTGCACATAGCAAGCAGTATTAACTGCTTCAGCCTAAAAAGTTGTAGGTAGCTTAGAATCATCTAGCATTGTCCTAGCAGCCTCAATTAGTGTTCTATTTTTCCTCTCAGCTACTCCATTTTGTTAAGGAGTTCTAGCTACACTAAATTCTCTCTTAATACCTTTTCTCTCACAAAACTGATTCATCTCCTTATTCTGAATCTCAATTCCATTGTCACACCTAATACTTACCCTTAACTTTTTGATCTATTTTGATTATCTACTCTGTTATAAAAGGACATTAAGTATGCCTGTAGTCTCATTTTAGTAGCTAGAAAGGAAAGCCCTAACTATACATACTGTATTCATCTGTGACAACTAGGAATTACATCTTTTTATTAAGCTTTTAACAAATGTTGGACAAAACAAATCCCATGTGCAACATATGTAAAGGTATGGCTGATTGAACTTTCCGTTTGGACTTACAAGAAGCTCTATGTTGCTTTTTCCTCTTTTTTGAAAGCAACACAAGTTTGATTAATTTCAAAAAAGTTTGAGATAAACCTATTACAGATTTCCCTTAACAGTTTATTATAGTTTTGTAATTTACATGTCTAAAGCTCTTTGCTAAAGTTTAGATCTTCATATGTGGCTTTTGCAAAGAGCAAGTTAAAGTAAACCTTTTGGAACAACATTTTTTAAATCAACACATATACATATTGTTCTTTTCTAGGTGTCTTTAAAGTAAAACATGTCTTTCATCTGTTAACTCTAAAGTTGGGAGATTAAAACAATACATTCAGTGTCATTTAAGAGAAACACTATTCTTTTTTGTCACACATTTGTGAGACAATAAAGAGGTTTAAACTTTATCTCTCTTAACAAAATACCATTCTAAAAATCTAAATTACCAGTTTGGATGTACCTCTGCATGTGATTTTCCCTCCTTTGGGGTTACCTCTAGATGCAACATTCCTCCATCAATTTCTTGCAACGTATATAAGATAGACATGTTCCATGTAATGTGCTTGAGCATCCACGATCAATCAATCCTTGACCATTGTAAATCCATTTGCGTGGATTGCCTGTACATTAGATAGGGAAAATTAGCTTCTTTTGGGGACCCAAGCCATTACTGACTTGGATCTACCTTGTGTATCAACATAATCAAACTTCTTTAGGGTGATTGATGCACTATTGTGTTTAGAAACATGGTCTAAAACTTTAGTCTTTGGTTTCCAAACCCAATAAGCTGAGGCCTTAACAACATTAACCTGGTTTCCCTTAACATCATTAAGTACTACTTTTGGCCTAGCAGCATTAAATACTGCTTTTGGTCTAAAGTAATGAACATTTTTTATCCTTAACAGTATTAACCCTCTGATTAAAATTACTATTTTTAAATGCTGTATTCTTGTGAATGGGCCTCTTAACAGTTGAATGTGCAAGTTTAGAAAAATGTGACTTTGGTCTAGCAGCATTCACTGTTGTTTTTGAGTGAGCAGCATTAACTTGTCTAGCAGTATTAACTGATACTAAGCCAGAATTCATTAGTACTGCTCTTGGAACCATGTTCTTTTTAGGACAGGGGTGAGTCTTTTTGGCAAAATTCTAGTGATTCGCCCTTTTAAAATTGTTCCAAACAAGTTTTGTTACCTTTTGATAATTACAATCAACCTGCAAGTGATCAAAACTTCCACACACATAACACCTTTGTTAAACATCTCAAAGTTACTTCCTAGTCTTTGAGACGTCATATTATTACGTTCTTTGATTGCCTCTAGGGAATTGTGAGTATTTTGCTATTGTGCTATAATTGTTTAGCAGTTTTCCTATCAGTTTTGTTTTGTTTGATTAGCTTTAAAAAGTCTATATTAACAAAATCTGGCTTAGCTGTTTCTTTTCAAATCTTAGTTTGAGACACATTTCTTCCTCACTACCTGACACCAATCCTCAATAATTGGCACATTATTCTTATATATTGCTTTAGGCATTGTCTTGCACAAGCATTAGCTTCACTAGTCTCAAACTACAGGCTTCTTAACTGTAAGCTCAATAACTATAGGCTTCACTTGTAAATCTTCTAACAAGAGAATGACAAAACAAGTTTTGGGGAGGCATAAATTTTCCTGTATAGGGAGCTGGAACAGCATTATACCCTAAACCTGTTTTGCACTTATCAACTATCTGACAGTCTATTAGTTTGCTTAAGTGTTTAGATGAATTCTCAAAATTTTCTACTGTTAGCTGAATTTCATCTTTTTTGTTTTTGAGCCAGTTCTAACTTCCTTCTAAGCTCTTAAGATCTTTTCTTATTAACATGAATCTTACATTTTATGACACTTGATATCTTCCTCATAAACAGACTAATTTTTTCTTATGACTAGAAGTCTTCTTCTACAGAATTTCTAAACCGTTTTATAAGCAATAACGTTTAATTAGATGTCCTGAAGTCTTTAACAGTTGTTTATTTTGTTCTTTAAGAATTTTAACCAATTTACCAAACAGCATGATGAACAGTTTGACATCAGTAGATACTTCTGAGATTGAAACTTGTAGAAGAGTAAGCCGTGAGTACAAAGTTAGTTGGACCTTCTTCTGCTTGATCACTCCAATCATAACCAGAACCATCACAAGATACCAAAGCATTAGAAATAGTTGTCTCTACTAGCACAATCCTTCTTGTGTTCTTCCTATTCCTGTTTTCTTGGTTCTTTGGAGCCCTGCACTCCCTTGCAAGTGTCACCTTTATGTGGCAGTTGTAACACTCAACCTTGGACTTATCAAACCCAATTGTTCTCATTAACCATTAACAGTAAGCTTTCTTCCAGTGTTTTCAAGAACATCCTTGCCCTCATTCTTAGAATAGCTATCTGCCACCTTAAGTCCATCTCTTCTAATCATACAAGAGGATTTGTTGCAAGTCCTCATGTCAAGTTGTGGACTATTTCATTGCCTTTACAAAGAAAGCACATATTAAACAACATCACTTCAAAGTTATTCAATTATTTGTTGAATGTTAGAAAATAGTAGATTGAGTGCTAGCAGTTGTAGCAACATAATGCAGCAGTATTAACTTCTCCATTGGTATGCGGTGCGGTTTGAGGACACAAAGGACTACGTTTTGTGTATTTAGGTTTGAGCTTGATGTCCCTTTCGAACTCTGGTTCATAGATCTTTCAGGTTGTTATAAAGATCTCCCATGTTAATGTATCTATCTCAGTTGTGTTTCTCCACACATGGTATGTGTGTTCCATATGGTGACATAACTTCTTCAAGAACTTTGATGTTCTTCTTGCGAGTTACTATTCACACATGAATCTCCAACTGACTGATAAGCTTTTGAAGTTATAAAAAGGTTTGATTCTAACACCTCTGAGCTAGATGCAGTAAAATTTTCATACTGCTGCTTTAGAAGATTCCTCTAAGTCTTTTTAGTAGCAGCATTCCCTCTAACCCTTTTCTCAACAGCCTGTAGCAATGACTTGGCATCTTTGATGAAGTTAAACTTCAATTGATGTTCATTAGGGATGCCCATCAATAAAGTGCTTCTTGCCTTCAACTCTAAACTCTTTTGTGCCTTTTTTTCTAGGCAGTTGTAGGGGCCATTATCAGTATCAACAAAATTCAAAAACTTTTGATATTGGAGTGCCATTACCATCTTTTCTATGACTTCCCATAGAGAATAATCAATCATCTGGATGTATTGTTCCATCCTTATCCTCCAAAGCTCATATCACTGGTTTGAGTATAGGCTCTTATGGATGCAGCTACATATGCGCTGCAGTCTTGATCCATATCTTTGTTGTAAACAAACGACCTCTGTGCGTAAAAGCAGGTTGCTTCTTATCAAAGCTTCTCAAACTAGCGCTGATTGCACTTGTTTGATACATTTGAATAGATCTTGAATTCCTTAGCTTGTGTAAGGTTTAGTTATACAAGATAAATCCTACACAACTATGGTATAAACTTTGTAAAATATATAAAAGATTATGTGGAATCTAATCTTTGATCATAAAGAAGAATATGAATAGAACAATAATTCTATGAACACACGGCAGATAACAAAAAAAAGCATCAATTATTAATGCGAATACTCTAACTAGTATTACGGTTACAAAACCTTGAAGCTATAAATTATACGACTAAGATACATAGATATTTTTAGATTCCCAAACTCTCATGCCTAGGACTCCCTTTTTATACACCAATGAGTCCTAACTGGCTTACAATTATTTTCCTATGTTATTACATGATCTCTAAAACAAATAACTTTTACGGATTTTTACAAAAATATCTATTCATAAGCAATCTTCTTTATTTTTATCTGAGCAGCTTTTATCCTTTTTTTGTTAGTTTGAAATTCTTTTTAGCAGTCTTTAATCTTTTAAGAGTTGTAACTTTGTACCTAGCATCATTTAACTTGAACACAGCTGTAGTAACTTATACACAGCAGCATTAACTGTGTACTTGATATCTATAGTACTAACTTCTTAGAATATTTATCTTTAATTGTATCCAACAAGTACTATCTTGATTACTAGATTACTAAGACTATACTTGAATACTATGTTTCACTAGCTGTAGTAATATACCACTAGCAGTAGTAACTAGCAGTACGAACTACGTAGCTATTTTTTTATTAAGATTACTGAGGCAACACTTAGTTTTGCCTTAGCAGCAGTTGTAACTCTACCCTGAGGTACAGTTACTTTAAGATCATTTATGATGTCTTTTTTTCCACGAACAGGTTTTGTTATTTGATTGTTAATTTATATCTTTGTATGATTGGTTTATGTTTATCACATTATTACTTGTGTACGTGCTTTTATTGCGACCTAATCCATTCAACTGGATTTTAGTGTATTACGTACCAAGTATCTAGATGCTAGTATAACTTACCATATAGTGATTTATACATCTAGACCAATAGGATCATGAATAACGACCTATCTTTGTCTTTAAATTACGAGCTTAGTTATACCGACATGTGACCCTTGGGATCAACGAGTACGTTCTTAATTAGTTGATAAAGACTTGGTTAGTGGACTACTAGTGTTATGGAATTGCATTATGCTGCTAAGTTGGAGAAAGTCTCTATAAGCAAGTAACTTGATTACCCATTGTTTAATCCCTAAGATAGTTTATAATCAGCAAATAAGATTGATTTATAGAATGCGTTTAATTGTGACGAATTCTTCGTATCTAGGTTCTTAGGAAGAAGTAACGCTAAGTCTTAAGAATGATATGCTGACTCGAGATAAAGTAATCATTGCACTAAATAAACAAAATCATCGTTCTAACACACACACACACACATTAATAACGGAATTTATGATGGCATAATACAGTTTTTTAGATTTGGCTTGCCCGCTCATTTAGCTTTCTTTTAATTTGCTTTTCGTTTTTTTGTGTTAGAGTGTCTTGACATGATTTTAGTCACCACCAAACCCGTGCCAGTCTCTCAGGCTAAAAAACCCCCCTTTATCCATTAGATTTAGGATTAACATAGGTTTAGCATAGGTTTAGGATAGAATAGAACTAACATAGAATTAACCTAGTTTAGTAATACCAGTATATATTGATAATTGAAATATTGTTCTCGCCAACTTAGTGATGACACTCCTAATTACCATGAAACTCCCATCTAAACGTGTAAACTGCCCGTTATAGTATTGTTTGTGGTGAAGTTGGCAAAATATAAATTTAAAACTTAAAATCATAAAATCACATCCCTTACTACAACACATCAAGTTTTTGGTGCCGTTGCCGGGAGTGAAAATTTAATCTTGATTTTTATTTGATATTTTGGTTTTTAGCTTTAGATTAGATCATAACCAGTATGATAAGTGTATTTAGAATTAGGTATATATTCTGTAAATTATGATATATTTGTATTTAATTGTTTGTTGTTTGTTGTGTTTATTTATTTGTGTGTTTTATTTGTTTTTATATACTGCTTCTGGTCTCGATAACAGATTACGGGCGTATCCACGTCATTTGAATATGGCGTATCCAACTTTCTGTCAATTACATCATATTTGTTTGCAGTGTGCACAACTGATATGAAGGATGTATTCAATTATTTGCTATACGGCTTACGTATTGCCAATGTGTATTTTTTTTAAAATATCTTTGCAAGTCTATTTCTATGGTATAGCTTTTACTTTGGAATCAATGCTTACTTTTAAGTAGCAGCTGTCGGGGACTTCGTCCCATATGATTTATACTTTCCGAAGAAGATTAACAATGGAAGAAATGTTATACATAATTTATTGACAAAGGAAATAACGAGAGAAAACGAGGGAGATGAGGGGCATTCATTTGTGATTTCCAAACATTACAACAAGCTCTTATTTTAAAGAAAGGAACATTATTAATTGAGCTCGATTTGGGGTAGTAGAAGAATTGTTAATAGTGATAATTCTTAATCCATTGACAAGAATACGAAGAGTTAAAGGGTAGTAGTAACTACTTGAGGTAAGACAAAACTACGACTCAAGATGTGTTTGATCCTAATAGAATAGATCCTTGATTTTCTTGTTTTGGCTAAGTTGTATTGAAGATTAATTAACAAACAACTATGATAGAAACTTTGATTGTGAAATATCAAAGACTATGCAGAATTTAGTCAATGATACTAAGAAGAATTTCAATGAAACAGTAATGAATAATATTAATAACAAACAGTTTACCAAACTTTCTGCCTTCAAAAAAAATAATTTAAAATAATGAGAACACTCTATAATAGTGTTTGGGTTAAAAAACCTTTTAAATCTATGAAAAACGTCTATGAAAATTTGATGCGTGTTTTGTTGTTACTTTTATGCTAGTTCATTAGAATTTCTATACCCTAAGCGCTCCTTTTTATACACCAAGTAGTCCTCATGGTTTGATATACATATATTACTCAAAAATTTAGGAATATTCAACTAGTCCAGTTTCTATAGCATTAACTCATACTTATCAATAAGTATTCTTGATCTACATCAATCTTATATTTTCAGAAGTATTAATCCTTGAGAAAGTGTTTGTTTATTTTTTTGTGGTTCTGTTTTTGTTATCATTTCAGCAGTTGTTTTTTTTTCGTTGTGTTGTTAACTTTGTTACTAGCAGAATTTAACTCTTATCAATCAGTTGGTAAACTTCTGTACCGTGAGCCTAACTGAGCTGAGTTGTCTTAACTTCCAAACAGCATCAAGAAGCTTGTATCTCACAGTCATCCAGAAACTTGATATTTATCTTCAAAATCATCAAGTTTCTTAATTGAAAAGCTTTTCATAATACCAGAAGGCTATGATTCTATAAACTTAATTGTTTCTTGAGATGCTTTGTTTTAAGATTAAGAAGTTGGATATCAAATTTATTAGATGATCAGTTTGAAGCTTCTTGTTCAAAATCTCTTTAATTGTTGTGTGTAAGGCGATATCTCTTTTCAACCTAACATAAAGAGATGATGTACTTGAAACATCACAATAGTGTACTCTTCAGGAATCAACTAATTTCCCAATTCAACACTTTGTTTCCTAGTAGATTTCTCCACATTATCATCCTTCTTTTTATGCTCAAACATTGTCCTTAGATCACCCTATAGTACTCTCTCATATCCCTCTTCTGGTCTTGTAGATCCATGCTTAGCTTTCACTAATTTCCATAGAGTTTCCAAATCTTTTCTATTAAAATCTCTAAGCATTTGAATCATTGATGAGTACCTTTTTGAACTTCCATCAGCTCTTATGATTTGATAGTAGCCAAGCTTTCCTTATTTAATGATCTTCCAGTCAACAATGCATGGAGGTTTAGTAGCAATGGTAATGCATCAATACTATTCATCTTTATCAGATCATAACCTTATAAGCTTTTAATCTCAAGCTTCTTCTTGTTCATCATTAATCTTTTGCTTTCTTTTCCTGCTCTTGTTCTAGCTCATCACCATGCTCTTACTTTTTTTAACTACTCTTCGTGTGCCTTATACTGCTTCATCTTCTTTGAGCTTTCTTTCACCCATCTCAGTATCGATATCACAAACAATGTTTACCCATTGTCATGGCTTTATCAAATAACTTTTGAATTTTTGTAAATGACTTGTTCTTCAATTGACCTTGCTTATAACCAGCCATGTGTTTCAGATAAGTTGACATTGTACTTTTCTTTTGTTCTTTAGTTGGTGGTTTGTTCCTCTTTTCTGGTGTTAATGTTGCAATGTGTATTTTCTCTTCTCTAAGAGTTCTACAAACAATCTTGCCTTCTCTTCATCTGTCAATTCTTCTTGCTCTCTTGCTTGTAATCTTTTAGCCAATAACCTATCAGCCTTTATCATTGCTTGCACATTATCCCATGAAATGTTGGCTTCTTTAACTTTCTTAGCCTTCTCTCTTGCAAGTCTTGCTTGTTCTTCTTCTTCAGCTTGTAGCTTGAGAGCAAGTTCTTCATCAAGTCTTATTTGTTCTTTCTTCTTCAAAGGTTCTTCAACCATTATACCTTTACCCTTGTCCTTTGAAGGAATTATTGTTGTTTTTGTTGTTCTTGTTTCACTTGGCTCTTGAAGAAGAATTCTTGTAGTTGTAGTTGTTGTAGTTGTTGTAACAGCCTTGAGTTTAGTATTCTTTAATTCTGCCAATCAGATAAATTTCTTTGGCAGCACTAACTGGAATTGTACTTGTAGTTGAGCAATATTAACCACAGGTGATAAATGCTTAATTGTATATATGAAAAAACACTAGGATTTTTTGCCAATTAAAAGCAATAAAATGCCAACAACAAGAATAGAAAAATGTGTGCTTTTTGTGTCTATGTGCAGGAAAGGTTAAAGGACTAAAAGGAAGCAAAAACAGTCAAAAACCGACAAGGAACGGAAATGACAAGTCAAGAGGCAAAAGAAATAGCCAAAGCATCAAAGCAGATCAGCCGATAGCAGAAAGAAAGCCAAGTGAATACAAGGACCTAAAAGTGACAAAGTGTTCACAAAGTTTTGAGCCTCATTTGGAGTTTTGCAAAGTTCAAGGATTTTATTTGCCAAATGTGAGAAAGTTGTTTATTAAAGAAGGGGAAAATAAAAATGAAACCACAAGGACTGATTTTGTCACATTCAAACCTGTTTTTACACTAGAAAAGGACGGGTGAATCGCAGGGACTAGTTATGCCATTTCTTCAAAGTTTCAAACAAGAAAACGCGGTTTGTAACAAACTCTAACCGCCTAACTGCTTTTCCCGCCTTTTTCGGTTAAACAACCAAATCACAAATTTCCACTCCCCGCCCCTTAATCATCGACCCTGTTATTTAAACCCTTCTCCTCATCTTAGACCACGTGTCTTCACCTTATTAGCACAGAACACCTCACCAAAACTCAGCAACGGTACAATGAGAATTTTAAAGGATCAATGGCTGAGATTAAGTGGAAGCTTCAAGAATCATCTCTCATTTTTCTTTCAATCCTCTAGAAATAGGGATGATAGGGTCTATTTTTTTGGTGGTTGTTTTTTATTTTTTAATTTCTCACTTTGTATTTCTTTCAATTTTAGCCAATTTTTCTTTCAAAGGCTTATTTAAATAGCTTTAAGCTCTTGTTATATGTAATTCTCTAAACTTGTACTTCAATTCATTTTAGTAATCACATTCAGTTATAAGCTTCTTGTGTCCTTTGATTTTAATTTGATGCTGTTTTCATTTCATTTAGATCGAAAATAGGTCTTTAGTGTGTTATTACTGTTCATAAGCTCAAAATTATAGTTAAAATTGTTTTCAGTCCATTTCTTTACTCATTTTCTTCAATTTCGAGATCAGATTCATGATTACTTGAGTGTAATTGAGCTCATTTTGGAAGCTTATAGAGAAATATTGCTTACTTTTAGCTTATTAATGGTTTAGAGGATAGGGTGCCACTTAGGTTCAAGCTTTTAAGACACTCACTCAGCATAGAGTGGCTTTGTGACTGAGACACAAGGATTCAGTGTTCTATTTTCTATATTCATTTGGCAACTCTTAGCTTAATACAAACTGCACTTTTTCTAATGAATTCTCATGTTATACTTGTTTCATTGTAGCGTAATTAGCTATAGTGTTTTGGCTTAAGCTGTTCTAGTTATAATCATTTCTTATTTCATTCCTTTAAAACTGTCATTGTTAGCTTAATATGCTAGCTGAAGAAGTAGCTTATTTTCATTAATAAGCTTTAGGTTTTATAGCTTAAAAAGCTTAAGTAGGTGAATTTTAGTAAGAGTAGATATTAGGTTTAAGTTGTTTTAGTGTTTTTTTAAGCCAAAAATAGTTTAGACAGTATTACATAAAGGAGTGTTTGGTATATAGCTGTGTTTGACTCTTAAAGTCAACAGCATTCTGTCAAAGCTTTTCATAAAGTTGTGTTAGGCTTTAATATCAAGTTTAAAACAGTTTCTAAAAGCTAGTTATTTGAATTCCAAAATTTTGAGCTTAAAAAGCTTTCATTTGCACCAGGGTAGTTTTAGTTCCATTTAAGTTGTAGTGATTAGATTTGTTAAAAGCATTTTAGAGTTTAAAATAGATTAGTGTCACTAAAATGTATCTAGTAAAGTGGATTATGAGTTCTTACTTTTGAAGCTTAGCCTGCATTTACCTATTTGGTCAAGTGCACCAGCATATAACAGGTATTAAACTCGTTGTTGCTGTCAACTTTTCTAGCTATCTTTTTAAGCTTTAGTAATTAGTAGTTAAAGCCTGAAATTTAGTCTGTTAAAAGTCCTCTAGTAGCTTAATTTACATAAGCTTTTAAGTTCCATTATTAAGCTCTCATTCTAGCTTAAACCTTCTACAAAAGTAGCTTGTTAGCAGCAGACTAGGTTCTAGTTCATTGTTTTGTGATTTAAATTTCTAGTTGACTTGATAAAATCGTTTTATCTAGTTTGCTTAATAGCCTTAGGACAGCTTATTATTTCCAAAAAATTATTTCCTAAGATTTAGATTTCAGCCTATTTCAGCTTATTAGATTTAGGCTTAATTCCAAGTTAAAGCCTGGACCTTTCATGTTCAATAGCAAATATCTTGTTAATCTTGTTAACTTCCCTTAATTCTTTCTTAGATACCATTAGTATGCACAACATTCATAAGCATCAAGGAGTTTCTTTTTTTTTCACCAATTTTCATCAAGTAATAAGCTAGAAATAAGCCAAAATCCAAAAAGTTAGGCAAAAGCCAAGTTACTGTGACAGAATTTGAAAGGCTTATTTTCTAGCTTATCTAGTGGTTAAAAGTAGGAAGTGCTTTTGTTAAAGTTGTAGAGATTAATCTGTTCTTCAAGTTTGTAGTTTTAAGTTTTAGCTGAATCTCACTTTTTCAATAAGCCAAAATAAGCTGGAATCGTAGGGTTTATTTTGTCATTTCTTAATAGTTCAAGGGCACCCTTTATATACTTAGTGTAATTGTTACTAGTTACCCCGCTCTAACCCTTCTCTTTCTTTTCTTACACTTTCTACCCTGTTCTTTTTAGAATAATAAATAGATTTAATATTTTTAGTAATTAGTTTTAAAAAATTAGGTTTAAAGTTTTAATCAATCAAATTAGTGTTCAATTGATTGATAAAAATTAGGGCTTTTGTTGTCATTAAATTTCTGCACCTTTGTAGTTTCTAAAAATCATTTTTCCAAATTTTTCCAGTTAAATTTGTATTTTCTAGAAATTAAAATAGATTTTAGATAATATCTTTTTCTTAGAAAAATCATAAAAAATAGAAAAACTGTTGAAAAATTAAAATTCTTTTTGCAATAACTTTCATTTTAAATCTAGTATTTTTGAAAAATAAAAGAAAAATTTTAGTTTTAATTTTTAGAAAAAGTTTATTTTTGTTAATTCATTAATCTTTAGAAATTCATAAAAAATTCCAATTCTTTTTCCTAAAATTTTCTTTTTAAATTTGTGATTTTTAGGTATAAAATTTGTTAAAAGTTGTGCCTTAGATTTTAAATTTCAGTTTTAGCTCGCGTTTTTACTTTTCGTGCATTTAAATTTCATGCTATTTCATTGTTTTTAGTTTGTGCTATTATATTTGTAGAATAATCAATAATTCAAAAATTCCTTTATCATTCTTAACTCGAATCCGAATTATTCCAAATTCTCAATTCACGATTTCGTTGGGACACGACCCGAGGAAAAGTACTTCCCGGATAAAAATATACAAATTGTGTTTTCTTTAGTGAGATTTTTACCTTATATTTCTCTTGATTGAGAAGTATTTTGGATAGAAATTTTCACGGGATTAATACTATAAGTATATTAAATTTGTTTTTCTACACATCAAATTTTTGGGAGGAACGTGTGCGGGGAAGTCTAGTGAACGATTGTGAAGTAATTGTTGAAGTAGAGTTTTGAGATCATTCCTTTGGAATGTTATTTGGTTATTTTTGTATAAAAATAAAAAAAGTTCATTAATTCGATTCCTATCGATATTAGTAAAAAAAATAATAATTAAAACATTTGGATACTGGATACTCATCTTAAAACATTCCAATAAACAACAAAACAAATCTTGATGAAGTATCTTGGATGTACGACGGACCTTTAGTTTACAAAACTATAAGGTGGTAGTTTAAGGAAAGTGTTAGCTAATCTCTAAGTAGTCATTGCGGCTCGCCTAGAACTTTTCCGCATCACTTGTGGCCGTCTCTTGGAGACTTATCGTGAAGCTTGTAATAAACGGTTACCAAAAATATTTTTATTTTCATTCCTAATAAAAACTAAAAAATTTAATTTTCCCCAAAAAAGAATCTTCTCAATCTCAAATTCTTCTATGTATTATTCGGAAAACCTAAAAATATTCTTCTTATTCATCCTTATTTGTTTAATTTCATTTTCCTTATCCTCCGATAATGTTTAATTCTTATGGCGCTAATCGTTTTCAATATCCTTTTATCGCATTCAAGAGTGTTCTCAACGTGTGGAAGTTGGTACACCTAAAGAATGTTGTTTAATAGGATTAATCTAAAGACCAGATCATTGTTCCCGTGCCCGACTCTTCTCTGTATTGTGCGGTTTGTGGAACCTCGGTCGATGGTCCGTATTTATTGTCATGGATGTACTCGTATACGTATGAAATTCGAAAAAGATTTGTTTACATATTGTGTTGATAATGGAGTTTTCCAAAACTTTCAAGATACTTCCGAGTCATCCAATGACAATACCAACGTTGTTAATGCTCCTCGAGAGCCAAGCGTTGTTGATCCTCCACAAATCGACCATAATTGTTGTTATAAGTGCGGTGATTCATTAAATGGGATTTTTTGTCAAAATGCATTTGTGTCCATCCTTATCCTCCAAAGCTCATACTCACCTGGTTTGAGTATAGGCACTTTTGATGCAGCTACCATATGCGCTGAGTCTTGATCCATATCTTTGTAACAAACAGACCTTGTGTGTAAAAGCAGTTGCTTCTTATTCAAAGCTTCTCAACAACCTCTGATACCACTTGTTGATCACACTTGAATAGATCTTGAATTCCTTAGCTTGTGTAAGGTTTAGTTATGCAAGATAAATCCTACACAACTATGGTATAAACTTTGTAAAATATATAAAAGATTATGTGGAATCTAATCTTTGATCAATAAGAAGAATATGCAATAGAACAATAATTCTAATGAACACACGGATTAACAAACAAAGCTTCAATATATTAATACGAATACTCTAACTAGTATTAGGGTTACAAAACCTTGAAGCTATAAATTATACGACTAAGATACTAGATTTCTGGATCTCAAACTCTATGCCCTAGGACCTCCTTTTATACACCAATGAGTCCTAACTGGCTTACAATATTTACCTAAGTTATCATGATCTTCTAAACAAATAACTTATACGTATCTTTTACAAAAATATCTAATACATAAGCAATCTTTATCTTTTCTCTGAGCAGCCTTTATCCTTTTTTTGATAGTAGAAATTCTTCTAGCAGTCTTAATCTTTTCAGCAGTTGTAACTTTGTACTAGCATCATTAACTCTGAACACCAGCAGTAGTAACTTATACACCAGCAGCATTAACTGTGTACAAGCAGTAGTAACTACTTAGAATATTTTCTTTAATTTTCACCACCAGTACTAACTTTATACTAGCATTACTAAGATATACTAGCAATACTAAGTTACACTAGCAGTAGTAATATACACTAGCAGTAGTAACTAGCAGTACGAACTACTTAGCATATTTTTCATTAAGATTACTGAGCAACACTAAGTTTTGCTTAGCAGCAGTAACTCTAACCTGAGCAACAGTAACTTTAAGATCATTATGAAGTCTTTTAATCCCAACAGTATTGTTTATCTTGATTGCTTAATTTATCATTGTATGCTTGTTTATGTTTATCAACTTATACTTGTTTACGTGCTTTTATATGCGACCTATCATTCAACTGGATCTAGTGATACGTACCAAGTAATCTAGATGCTAGGATAACTCTCCATATAGTGATTTATACATCTAGACCAATAGGATCATGAATAACGACCTATCTTTGTCTTTAAATTACGAGCTTAGTTATACCGACATGTGACCCTTGGGATCAACGAGTACGTTCTTAATTAGTTGATAAAGACTTGGTTAGTGGACTACTAGTGTATGAATTGCCATTAAGCAGTAAGTGGATAAAGTCTCTATAAGCAGTAACAAGATTACCATTGTTTTAATCCCTAAGATAGATTATAATCAGCAAATAAGGATGCTTTATACGAATGCGTTTAATTGTGACAGAATTCTTCGTATCTAGGTCTTAGGAAGAAGTAACGCCTAAGTCTTAAGAATGATATGCTGCCTCGAGATAAGTAATCATTGCACTAAATAAACAAATCAACGTTCTAAACGAATTAATGATGGCTAATACAGTTTTCTTAGATTTGGCTTGACCGCTCTTTTATCTTCTATTAATTTGCTTACGTGTGTTAGAGTGTCTTGACATGATTTTAGTCACCACCAAACCCGTGCCAGTCTCTCAGGCTAAAAAACCCCCCTTTATCCATTAGATTTAGGATTAACATAGGTTTAGCAAAGGTTTAGGATAGAATAGAACTAACATAGAATTAACCTAGTTTAGTAACCAAAATATTGATAAATTGAAATATTGTTTCTCGCACTTAGTGATCGACACCCTACTTACCATGAAACTCCCATCTAACCGGGTACACTGCCCGTTAAAGTGTTGTTTTTGGTGAAGTTGGCAAAATATAAATTTAAAACTTGAAATCATAAAATCACACCCATTACTACAACATATCAAGTTTTTGGCGCCGCTGCCGGGGAGTGAAAATTTAATCTTGATTTTTATTTGATATTTTGGTTTTTAGCATTAGATTAGATCTAACCCGTAGGATAAGTGTAATTTAGATTAGTGTATAATTCTGTAAATTATGTATATTTGTATTTAATTGTTTGCTTGTTTGTGTGTTTATTTATTTGTGTGTTTTAATTGTTTTCTAATACACTGCTCTGGTCGATAAACAGATACGGCGTATCCACTTCCTTTGAATATGGCGTATCCAACTTTCTGTCAAATACATCATATTTGTTCTGATCAACAATAGGATGTATTCAATTATTTGTATACGGCGTATTAGCCAAAGTTTTAAATATCTTTGCAAGTCTATTTCTCTGGAATAGCTTTACTTTGAATCATGTCTTACTTTTCAAGAGCAGCGTCCGGACTTCGTCCATATGATTTTAACTATCCCGAAAGAAGATTAACAATGGAAGAAATGTTATACAAATTTATTGACAAAGGAAAACGAGAAAACGAGGAGATGAGGGCATTCATTTGTGATTTCCAAACTACCAACAAGCTCTTATTTAAAGAAAGGAACAATTCATTAATTGAGCTCAGATTTGGGGTAGAAGAATTGTTAAAAGTGATCAATAATACTCCAATGACAGATTACGAAGTTAAAGGAGTAACTACTAGAGGTAGAAAAACTACGACTCAAGATGTGTTGATCCTAATAGAATAGATCTTGCTTAACTTGTATAAGGCTAAGTTGTATTGAATAAATTCAAAACAACTATGATAGAAACTTTGATTGTAAATATCAAAGACTATGCAGAATCTAGTCAATGATACTAAGAAGAATTTCAATGAAACAGTAATGAATAATATTAATAACAAACAGTTTACCAAACTTTCAGCCTCAATATAATGCGAACACTCTTAATAGTGTTAGGGTTACAAAACCTTAAATCTATGAAAAACTCTATGAACTTTGATGCGATTTGATACTTTTATGCTAATTCATAGAATTCTATACCCTAAGACCTCCTTTTATACACCAAGTAGTCCTAGTTGATTTACAATATATTACAAAAATTTAGAATATTCACTAAGATCCTTTCTATAGATAACTCATACTTATCACGTAAGTATTCTTAATCTCCAATCAATCTTTATCTTTTCAGTATTCTTAATACTTGAGCAGTTGTAACCTTTCCGCAGTTGTAACTTTGTACTAGCAGCACTAACTGTGCAGTCTTAACTTCCAAATAGCATCAAGAAGCTTTTAATCCCAACAATCCTCCCCTAAACTTGATATTTATCTTCAAAATCATCAAGTTTCTTCATTGAAAGCTTCATAATCACCAGAAGGATGCTTCTAAACACTTTATTGTTTCTTGAGCTGCTTTGTCATAAGCTTAAGAAGTTGATAACACATTTCATTCAGATGATCAGTTTGAAGCTTCTTGTTCAACATCTCTGTAATTGTTGCTGGTGTAAGGCGATATCTCTTCTCAACCAACATAAAGATATGCATGTCTTGAAACCTCACAAAGTGTACTCTACAGGAATAAAATAATTTCCAAATCAATACTTTGTTTCCTAGTAGATTTCTCCACATTGTATCTTCTATATTATGCTCAAACATTGTCCTTAGATCTCCTCATAGTACTCTCTCATATCCCTCTTCTGGTCTTGTAGATCCATGCTTAGCTTTCACCAATTTCCATAGAGTTTCCAAATCTTCTCTATCAAAATCTCTAAGCATCTGAATCATTGATGAGTACCTTTTTGAACTTCCATCAGCTCTTATGATTTGATAGTAGCCAAGCTTTCCTTCTTTAATGACCTTCCAGTCAACTATGCATGGAGGTTTAGTAGCTAATGGTATAGCATTAATTGCTACTTCCTCTTCATCAAGAACAACCTTTATAAGCTTTTTCATCTCAGCTTCTTCTTGATCATCATCTATCTTTTGCTTCTTTTCCTTCTCTTGTTCTAGCTCATCACCTGCTCTTTTTTAACTACTCTCTTGTGCCATCTCTGCTTCATCTTTCTTTGAGCTTTCTTTCACCAACTCAGTATCCATATCAACAAACATGTTTACCCTTGTCATGGCTTTATCAAATAACTTTTGAATTTTTGTAAATGACTTGTTCTTCAATTGACCTTGCTTATAACCAGCCATGTGTTTCAGATAAGTTGACATTGTACTTTTCTTTTGTTCTTTAGTTGGTGGTTTGTTCCTCTTTTCTTGAGCTCTTAATGTTGCAAAGTGTTTCTTTCTCTTCTCTAAGAGTTCTACAAACAAGCTTGCCTTCTCTTCATCTGTCAATTCTTCTTGCTCTCTTGCTTGTAATATTTTAGCCAATAACCTATCAGCCTTTATCATTGCTTGCACATTATCCCATGAAATGTTGGCTTCTTTATCTTTCTTAGCCTTCTCTCTTGCAAGTCTTGCTTGTTCTTCTTCTTCAGCTTGTAGCTTGAGAGCAAGTTCTTCATCAAGTCTTATTTGTTCTTTCTTCTTCAAATGTTCTTCAACCATTATACCTTTACCCTTGTCCTTTGAAGGAATTGTTGTTGTTGTTGTTGGTCTTGTTTCACTTGGCTCTTGAAGAAGAATTTTTGTAGTTGTAGTTGTTGTAGTTGTTGTAACAGCCTTGAGTTTAGTATTCTTTAATTCTGCCAATCAGATAAATCTTTGGCAGCACTAACTGGAATTGTACTTGTAGTTGTAGCAATATTAACCACAGGTGATAAATGCTTAATTGTATATATGAAAAACCCGGGATTTTGCCAAATAAAAGCCAATAAAATGCCAAAAGAATAGAAAAATGTGTGCTTTTGTGTCTATTGTGCAGGAAAGGATAAAAAGGACAAAAAGAAGCAAAAACAGTCAAAAACCGACAAGGAAACGGAAGAGACAAGTCAAGAGTAAAGAAATAGCCAAAGATCAAAGCCGGATCAGCCGATACAGCAAGAAAGAAAGCCAAGTGAAGTATCAAGGACTAATAATGACAAGTGTGCAAAGTTTCAAAAGCTCATTTGAAGTTATAAAGTTCAAGGGATTTAATTTGCCAAATGTGGAAAGTTGTTTATTAAAGAAGAAAAAGAAGAAGGAAAACACAAGGACCGAAATTGCCATTTCCAAACTTCTTTTTACACTACAAAGAAGAGAAGCAATCGCAGGGACCATTTGTGCAATACCTCCAAACCTTCAAACTGAAAGCGCGGTTTGTAACAAACTCTAACCGCCTAACTGCTTTTCCCGCCTTTTTCGTTAACAACCCAATCACCAAATTTCCCACTCCCCCGCCCCTCTACATCACTCGACCCTGTTATAAACCCTTCTCCACATCACTTAGACCAGTTCTTCACCTTATATAGTGAACACTCACAAAACTCATCAACGGCTACAATGAGATTTAAGGATCAATGGGCTGAGTTAGTGGAAGCTTCAAGAATCTCTCTCCTCTTTTCATCAATCCTCTATAAATAGGACTGATAGGTCTCATTTTTTAGTGGTTGTTTTTATTTTTAATTTTCACTTTGTATTTCTTTCAATTTTAAGCAATTTTTCTTTCAAGCTTTTTAAATAGCTTTAAGCTCTTGTACTGTCATTCTCTAAACTTGTACTTCAATCATTTTAGTAATCACATTCAGTTTAAAATCTACAAGTGACCTTATCAATTAATATTAATTTTTAACATTCCATAATCTCTAAAATAATGTCTTATAGCTTAATACTTTTCATAATCTCAACATTAGATACAACATTTTAACCTTACATTCCTTAACTATACATTTACATCAAATTTAATCAATCACCATCAACTAATCTATACCAATTCACAAAAACTACTCAACACTATACCACCTCAAAAAAAATCAAAAACATTAAACTCTGTCACTTTCTCCCCCAACTTACCATCAAATAACATCCCCACCCACATCACTTATTCAAATATCCATCTACCCACCCTTCACCTTAACAACAAAACAAACACACCATAATTCCCCCACACAATCAACCACCACCCATCCAAAAAATACATCATACATCATAAAACCATAAACCCATAATCAACCCAACTCCAACTTATAAAATTCAACCCTATAAAAATAACACCACAAAAAAACACACAAACAAACCCCCATACCATAACTCAACCACCTCACTATCATCACCTACTAAAAAAACCAACCACATCAAACTTAAAACACTCAAACCCATTACATACTATATAAAAAACTACAATATAATCAAATATTAAACATCAACTACAAAATATAACCCAAATACTTTCTACCCAAAACATCCCCCCCCAACACCACTCCATTCAAACTCCACCCCCCGCCCCCCCCCCCCATCCCCCCCCTATCCACCCCCCCAACCAACACGTCATCACCTTCCCCCACAGCTCAATCACCTCCCACCCCCCCTCCCCCTCTCACTCCCTCTATCTCTCCCCACCCCCCCTCCAATCTACCTACCAACTCACATCTCTCCTATCAACCGCCCCCCCCCCCCCCCGCCCCTCCCCTTCTCCTAACATCCACCACCACTCCTCTACACTGCACCCTCGCTCCTCTCACTCCTATCACACGTGCTCTCCTCACCCCTCTTCCCCCTCCTCCCAACCCATCCCTCCCTACATGCTCCAATCACTCCTCTCACTCCCTCTCTCCTCACCCTCTCTCTCTCTCTCACACACTCCAGAATCTCATGCGCACCCTCTCATCTCTCCCGCCCACACAACCAACTAGACACCACGCGCTCTGACATAATACTATAACCTACTCTAACATATTACTATCAAAACTCAATATAAACCCCCACCTGCCCACTATACAAGCTGTAAAACAAGAGAGAAACACCAATCTAGACATCAACCATAATAATGACAAGACACATATCTTCAGTGCCCTCTAATAGAACACACCTAGAGTGTATAAATAAAGAAGACATTAACAAATAATCCAACTCACACCTCCTAAAATATATCAGAAATAATCATCTAAACTATGACGAATATCAAACACATCTCATGCAAACAGACTCATAAGAAAATCCATTAGTAGCATATAAAATGTATACCGAATCCCAGTGCCAATGTGCACCATAAAGCTAGTTTGTAAATCTAACCTCATACACATGAAACTGTTGACTCATACAGAGAACTATCATCCACTGCCTAATAAAAATACTAACCCTCATATCAAAAGATAAACCCTCAGCAATAATCAATAATATCAACATACTGTCCCAACAATCATCACATAATGTCACAACAAAAAAATCGATCTCTCAGTCACACTGTTAGCACAAACTAATCAATCAATATAATACTGAATTAAGATGTGTCATAGAAACTGTATATCTCTCAAATGCACAGTATCACTTAAGTAAATCAGAGTAATTGTGTAAATTAGTTCTGTCCAGACTTTGTGTGTTCATACTTTGTCTACGTAACTATCTAGATGACAACCTGCCTATCAATTTGAATATAGCTGACTGCAAGTGACCTACAATATATCTCATGTCTAAGCATGGAGAGAGACTGTTAATATTAGAAATATTCTGTAGTTTCCAGAGAAACGTCATTTGTGTCTCTCTCGACATATAATGATGACTCAGAGCTATATCGTGTTCTCTTAGTCACAGTGATTAGAGTCATTTGCTTATATCCCATTGTACACATACGATTAAAGACACGCTGTCGCACACCTCAATGTCTATCCTGCCTAGTCCACTCTCACCATGTCCGAACTGCTGTGAATTCCAATGTGTGGAAAAACCTCCAATGTCCTCGCTTAGAGACACTGACTCACCTCCACTCGTCTATTCCTCTCTATCGCTCCCTCCCGTTTAACTCTGTGTGTGCCCCCCTACCCATCACTCCTAAATAGATAATGTCCACTTTCAATAGTCAGCCTTCGAGCTGAATGTGAATATTCTGCCTACAACTCGTTTTGAAACCTATACGAGCTAAGTCTCGAAAGCAATAAGAGTAATCTCACATAATCTCTCGATCTCATTACTCGCTTCACAACCCCTATAAAAGTTGTGAATGGATTACTGTCATAAATTTGATCATAGCGTCCTTATTAATGACCTCCTCGCACCAGCTCATTCATTGTATATAGAGCACGTGGAAAACGAGAAGTTAATAGCCACTCTATAGACGTGCTAACTGCTCCAGGTGGATCAATACCAGTTCGTGAAAATGACTAGCCTGTTATGAGCTGTGTTAAATAGTCATGGGTAGCACACGCATCATATCACCATGCTCTCGCACTCGAACATTGAACAACACACTAGTAGTCCTAGCCTGTGACGCGTCTCAGAGACTATCGCTCCCCTTCTGTCTATCGCTGAGACCTGTCTAACCTCGCGCCCTCTCCAACACAATCACAGCCCACAAAGCACACACCCACCATTAACCTCCCATACGCACCTGGACAGATCCCAAGCCTAGGCCGCTACTCTCACCTGTCTGCTTGTACATTCTCTCATTACTACATCGTTCCATCACATCCGCCGCGCCAATACCGTTCCCCCTCCTACTCCCTATCACCTATAGCCGGCGCCTAACTTCCTCGAGTCTACTAGGATTACCACCAGCATCTCCCACCACACCACTCCCCTCCCACTCTCTACCTCTGCGTTTTTACCATCCGTCTTCATCCGACATGCTTACTCTGCTCCCCCCCCCCCCCCCCCCCCCCCCCCCCCCCCCCCTTAGAATAATAAATAGATTTAATATTTTTAGTAATTAGTTTTAAAAAATTAGGTTTAAAGTTTTAATCAATCAAATTAGTGTTCAATTGATTGATAAAAATTAGGGCTTTTGTTGTCATTAAATTTCTGCACCTTTGTAGTTTCTAAAAATCATTTTTCCAAATTTTTCCAGTTAAATTTGTATTTTCTAGAAATTAAAATAGATTTTAGATAATATCTTTTTCTTAGAAAAATCATAAAAAATAGAAAAACAGTTGAAAAATTAAAATTCTTTTTGCAATAACTTTCATTTTAAATCTAGTATTTTTGAAAAATAAAAGCAAAATTTTAGTTTTAATTTTTAGAAAAAGTTTATTTTTGTTAATTCATTAATCTTTAGAAATTCATAAAAAATTCAAAAATAGATAAAAAATTCCAATTCTTTTTCCTAAAATTTTCTTTTTAAATTTGTGATTTTTAGGTATAAAATTTGTTAAAAGTTGTGCCTTAGATTTTAAATTTCAGTTTTAGCTCGCGTTTTTACTTTTCGTGCATTTAAATTTCATGCTATTTCATTGTTTTTAGTTTGTGCTATTATATTTGTAGAATAATCAATAATTCAAAAATTCCTTTATCATTCTTAACTCGGAATCGAATTATTCCAAAGTCTCACAATTCACGATTTCGTTTGAGGACACGAACGAGGAAAGTACTTCACGGATAAAAATATACAAATTGTGTTTTCTTTAGTGAGATTTTTACCTTATATTTCTCTTGATTGAGAAGTATTTTGGATAGAAATTTTCACGGGATTAATACTATAAGTATATTAAATTTGTTTTTCTACACATCAAATTTTGGCGCCGTTGCCGGGGAAGTCGTGAACGATTGTTGAAGATAATTCGTTGAAGTAGAGTTTTGAAGATCCTTCCTTTGGAAGTTATTTTGTTATTTTTGTATAAAATAAAAAAAGGTCAATTTAATTCGATTCTACAGAATTAGTAAAAAATAATAATATACATTTGGATTCTAGCTATCCATCTTAAAACCATTAATTAAACAACAAAACAAATCGTGATAGTACTTGCGTGTACGACGGACCTTTAAGGTTTACAATATTAGGTGAGTTTAAGGAAAAGTGATTAGTGCGGCTACTCTCTAAGTAGTCATTGCGGCTCGCTAAGCTTTTCCGCTCACTTGTGCGTACTCTTAGAGACTTATCGTGAAGCTTGTAATAAACGATTACCAAAAATATTTTTGTTTTCATTCTTAATAAATACTAAAAAATTAATTTTCCCCAAAAAGAATCTTCTCAATCTCAAATTCTTTAATTTTTTTATGTATTATTCGGAAAAGCTAAAAATATTCTTCTTATTCCTCTTATTTGTTTAATTCTCATTTTCCTTATCCTCGATAATGTTTAATTCTTATGGCGCCTAATCGTTCAAAATCCTTTTATGCAATCAAAGAGTGTTCAACTTGTGGAAGTTGGTACACTAAAGAATGTTGTTCAATAGGAAATCTTAAAGACCAGATCATTGTTCCCGTGCCCGACTCTTCTCTGCATTGTGCGGTTTGTGGAACCCCGGTCGATGGTCCGTATTGTCATGGATGTACTCGTATACGTATGAAATTCGAAAAAGATTTGTTTACATATTGCGTTGATAATGGAGTTTTCCAAAACTTTCAAGATACTTCCGAGTCATCCAATGACAATACCAACGTTGTTAATGCTCCTCGAGAGCCAAGCGTTGTTGATCCTCCACAAATCGACCATAATTGTTGTTATAAGTGCGGTGATTCATTAAATGGGATTTTTTGTCAAAAATGCATTTGTGAATCTTGTGGAAAAGGTGCTCACTTCGGTTACAATTGTCCACCAAAAGATCCGATCATTTCTGAGCCGGAACCGTGTTACAATCGAAATTTTGATTGTTTCCCACATGATTCACAAACTCTTCCACAACAATATCTTTGTTGTGAAAACTGTGGGGGATCTCATGAGACTTACCAATGTCAGCCGATGAACCAAGAGTATTATAAATTACTCTTCTTCCGGCTTTGACCAAATTTCAACCACCGTAGTTTTTCCGGGTTTTGTTTATCAGACTCTCGCGTAGCAAGTATGGAATGCTAATGCTTCAAACGGATCTTATAGGAGCTATGCAAAACTTCTTGAAGAAGTATGATCATATTCCTCATAATGAAAAGAGCATCAAGTTATTGCTTGCTGAGGAGAAATTTTTAAAGATCAAGCAAGTTGTGGAAGAAGAGCATAATGCAAACTGAGTATTTTATAAGAATTTGTTGAATGTCTTTTAAGGATTACAAATCCTTAATGAAATTTCAAACCACTAAAGCAAGAAAATCTCCCCCCCTCTAACAAATCCAGAAAGATCAAGAAGAGAAGAGTATTGCGGAACTGCTTGCTGAGGAGAGATTTCAAAAAGCTAATCAAGTTTTAAATGAAAGTCAATCTTCTCGAGAAATGAGAATCCAAGATTTGGAGATTCAGAAGCAGCAGTGTTTAGAAGAGATAAAAGAATGGATGAATGATTTAGGAATGAGAGAATATCGAAAGGAAGAGATCGATATTGATTATAGAAGAAAATGTGAAGATAAGATTTATGAGCTTAAGGATAAATTCAATGGTCTAAGCATTGAAATTCGGAAAATCATACAAGAAGCAAAAGAGCTTAGAGAGTCTGAAGCTAGAGCTCGAATTCAGAAGATTATCATTGACGATGATGACGATGATTTGGGATTTTATGCGGTTCATCCGAATACGATACACACTCCCGTTTCGCAAAACGTAGAGCCTAAGGATTCACTCATAATGGGAGACGGGCATATTAACACTACTCCGGAAACGGAGGCGATTAGTGTTGAGACCCTTGTTTCAAACCCAAGTGAGTCCGATGACTTTAGTTTGGGGGAGTGTAATTTGTTCGACATCGATGATTCCTATTACGAGAAGTCCACGAGTAGACTTGCTCATCTTGCTCCGATTTCGCCAGAAATCGTTGAAGTTTGTGTCGATGACGATGATACCGACGACGATGATGATCATGATGACGATGTTTATGATTGTGCTGACATTGAGGAGGACGGAGGAGAGATTGATTTCGACATTTCTAAGATCGTTGACATTTCTCTTCGGGAGAAATTAGTCGAAAGTTATCTTTTAATTGAAAAGATTAACGCTTTTAGTCTCTCTCCTCCTATTCCGATTTCTCCTATATTTTGCCCCTCCTCTACTATCCCCGTTGTGGATCTTGATTTGCCTTTAGAGGAGGCGGATGTGCCTAGTTTTTCGGATGACTCGATACTACGGGGTATCGAGAGTGACCGTGATTCAGGGGAGGACACTACTTCTATTGATGCTTTACCCCTTGATGACTCGATGATTCTTCCCAAGTACGAGTCATTTACTTTTGATGATGAGCCCGTGATGGCTGAAGTTAATGTTTTTGACGAAATTAACACAAGTGAACTTTCTTACCCGGGTATAGGTGAAAATGTTGTTTTAGATGAAGAGGAAGATACCTTCACATTCACTACCCGATCATTTTTACCATTTGTCACCTATCCTGAGGTTTTACCCACATCTTACTCTACGGGGAGTGAAGATAAAGTTTTTAATCCGGGTATTTTTGATAATGTGCTTACAAGGAAGAGTTCTTTAACTCTTGATGTTTTTGACCCACTCCACCCACCCTTAATGGACTTTCATGTTACCAAAGCATTTTTCGGGTTCACATTTTCTCTCTTGAAACTCTTTTCTAAAAAGTTTTTTGAACCCGGAATCAAAAATGCTACGGTATATCTTTCACCTCTAGTTTGGGGAGGTTTCCACCTTTTGGAATTTCTTCATCCCTACTATTACCCACCATAATGAAACTAGTTTGGGGAAAGAGTCAAGCAAAGGGGACTCTATAATAAACAAGCGCTTCGTGGGAGGCACCCCATGCTTATCCTTTTATCCTCTTTTCATTTTTCTTTCTATTTTCTTTGCTTCCCCAAGGACAAATTAATTCGGGGGCGAGTATAGCTTGTACTCCCAGTTACAAAAACTAAAGCGTTTTTTCTTTTTTTTTTAGCAAGATGTTTTGAGCTAACAATGTAAAAAAGAGAGGGAGCTTGTTCTTTCTCGTTTCTTGTTGGTTGTTTGTGATTTTTGTCTAGGTTTTCCGGATTTTGGAAGACTCATGGTTCAATATTGTGGAAGGACAAAGCAATTCCCACAATTTCCATTGATGGTCTCCAATCTTCTCTTCATAAAGTGGGAAATCTCTTATCCTTGTCTTTATCGAACTAACATCTATTCTTTTGCTTGTCCCTTAGTATTTTTGTTCTAAAGATCCTTTTGGACATTATTTTAAACTTTGAGGACAAAGTTTCATTTTAGTTTGGGGAAGGATATCTTCGATATTGACTTGCACTTCACGCAACCTTGTTTGAATCTTTTTGAATTACCTTTTTGTGAAAAAAGTGAAAATTTTTAAATTTTTGCTTACAAGAAAAGCTCAAAAGAAGCTTAGTTTGAAAAAACACCACTTTTTGGTAGTCCGTTGGTGAGAAATAGGAGTTTAATTTGATTTGACCGGGTGAAATGCCCTAGCTAGTCTTTAACCTACCTTTTGTGGGTGCCAGCTTTCTCAAACCTATTGCTTTGGATTTTAAAATGTAAAGAACAAGAATGATGTAGTTAAATATATGTGTATTTGATAAGCATGTTTATTTGGAAATCCTAAAGCTTTCTATTAATGAGTTTGTATTTTTACTCCCACAAGCTCTTAACTCACTTAATCATACATGCCTCTTTTTAATTTAGCTACTAAGTAAACCAATGTCTTTAGAAAAAGTTTACATTTTGAAAAGAATTCATTTTAATATGTAAGTTAAGATTTTTGCGTTTCAAATTTATAAAGTTGGTTTTTAAAAGTGAAATTTTCCATTCATTAAAAATATAATTATAAAAGAATGCCAATGAAGACATTTCATAATGCAAAAGCATTATTTTTCGTGCCAATGAGCAATTCGCAAAAAATAGAATATAAAAGCTTATATAGTTTATATCGTTGGGTATCCATGTAGAGAGCAAGACTCGGATGGGTCGCAATAAGGAATTAAAAACTATGTAGTGGAATCAAGGTTCGTAAGCATTCATCACTAGGAGCGCGGCCTAGGTGATGGATTGCAACTTAAGGGACTTTGGATTCTAGGTTTGGTAGGGAAAAGGTGTTGTCGCGATAACCCACAAACGTTAGCAGCGGAGTGGGGGTTCGAACTAAGAACACCGGTTGTTGTTGCGATATCCTATTTGGGAGAAAGGCCTAAGTAGGGGTTCGAACTAAGAACAACATTTCTATTGCAAAAAAAAAAAAAATTATAGTACATGGAAAATAAAAGAATGGTTAAAATTTCATTTTCTCAAATCAATTTATAGGTTTTGTTTCCGAATCCTCTTTTAGCTTTGATTAGTCAAGATTTATCTATGTTATTACACATTTGAGCTCAACAAGGCTTTATTTGTAAAGCTTAGAGGAATTAAACTATGAAGATAAATTGATCTATGGTGAGTTAAAAAGAGTGCACACATTTTAAAATCATTTAATTTATTCTTGGGAGTGAAAAGTTCACAAGTTGTAAGTATAAGAGCTTAATCATTTGGACTTATATTGACAATGATCTTGTTTATTAGCTTTGTTTAGTCTAGTGAAAAGTCAAGGATGACGAATTTTCCTCTTTTGTGCTCTATTAATCGGGAGTAGCCTATTTCAATGAGCCTAAAAGTTGCAAAAATTGCAATGATTGCCATTAACGTGTTTTAAGAGATTAAATGTTGAGAAAAGCGAAAGTTGTTTAAAAAAGATGATTCATAAAAGGTGAAAACAAGGGCATTTTGGAAATTTTTTAGTTTACAAAGTGTACACTTGATAACATTGCGTGAGGACACGGCAATCCTTTAGTTTGGGGAATTTTGATAAATGCTTAATTGTATATATGAAAAACCCGGGATTTTGCCAAATAAAAGCCAATAAAATGCCAAAAGAATAGAAAAATGTGTGCTTTTGTGTCTATTGTGCAGGAAAGGATAAAAAGGACAAAAAGAAGCAAAAACAGTCAAAAACCGACAAGGAAACGGAAGAGACAAGTCAGGTAAGAAATAGCCAAAGATCAAAGCCGGATCAGCCGATACAGCAAGAAAGAAAGCCAAGTGAAATCCCAAGGACCAAAAGTGACAAGTGTTCAAAGTTTAGAGGCCTATTTGGAGTTTTGAAGTTCAAGGATTTAATTTGCCAAATGTGGAAAGTTGTTTATTAAAGAAGAAAATAAAGAAAGAAACCACAAGGACTGATTTTGTCACATTCAAACCTGTTTTTACACTAGAAAAGGACGGGTGAATCGCAGGGACTAGTTATGCCATTTCTTCAAAGTTTCAAACAAGAAAACGCGGTTTGTAACAAACTCTAACCGCCTAACTGCTTTTCCCGCCTTTTTCGTTAACAACCCAATCACCAAATTTCCCACTCCCCCGCTCCTCTACATCACTCGACCCTGTTATAAACCCTTCTCCACATCACTTAGACCACGTGTCTTCACCTTATTGGCCAGAACACCTCACAAAACTCATCCAACGGCTACAAATGAGATTTAAAGGATCAATGGCTGAGATTAAGTGGAAGCTTCAAGAATCTCTCTCCTCTTTTCATCAATTCTCTATAAATAGGACTGATAGGTTTCATTTTTTAAGTTGTTGTTTTTGTTTTAATTTTCAGCTTGTATTTTCTCTCAATTTTAAGCACTTACTTTCAAATTTTTAGCAATTAGCTTTAAGCATTTGTACTCTCTTTCTTTAAGCTTGTACTTCATCTATTTGAGTAATCACATTTAGTTTTCACGTTTCATTGTCCTTTGTTTTCAATTTTAAGTCGAATTTACTCAATAAGCTCTCAATAAGCTCATTTGAGCTTATTACTTTTCATAAGCTCAAATTCAATCAAAGTTTGTGTTTAATCATTCATTTACTCATTTGAATCAAGTTACAATAATATCATGATAACTTGAGTTGTTTTGAGTTCAATTTGGAAGTACAAGTGACAATAAGCTTAAATCCAGCTTATTGAGGTTTAGAGGCTAGGGAGCCACTTAGGTTCAAGCTTTTTAAGCCACTCACTCAGATAGAGTGGCTTAGTGACTGAGACAACAAGGATTCAGGTTCTATTTTCTATATCTCATTTTGGCAAACTCATAGCTTAATACAAACTGCTTATTCTAATGAATTCTCATGTTAATCCTGTTTCATGTAGCTTAATTAGCCTATAGGTGTTTTGGCTTAAAGCTGTTCTAGTTATAATCATTTTTATCTCTCATTCCTTTAAAACTGTCATTGTTAGCTTAATAAGCTAGCTGAAGAAGTAGCTTATTTTCATTAATAAGCTTTAGGTTTTATAGCTTAAAAAGCTTAAGTAGGTGAATTTTAGTAAGAGTAGATATTAGGTTTAAGCTGTTTTAGTGTTTAAATAGTTTTTAAGCCAAAAATAGTTTAGACAGTATTACATAAAGGAGTGTTTGGTATATAGCTGTGTTTGACTCTTAAAGTCAACAGCATTCTGTCAAAGCTTTTCATAAACTTGTGTTAGGCTTTAATATCAAGTTTAAAACAGTTTCTAAAAGCTAGTTATTTGAATTCCAAAATTTTGAGCTTAAAAAGCTTTCATTTGCACCAGGGTAGTTTTAGTTCCATTTAAGTTGTAGTGATTAGATTTGTTAAAAGCATTTTAGAGTTTAAAATAGATTAGTGTCACTAAAATGTATCTAGTAAAGTGGATTATGAGTTCTTACTTTTGAAGCTTAGCCTGCATTTACCTATTTGGTCAAGTGCACCAGCAATAACAGTATTAACTGTTGTTGCTGTCAACTTTTCTAGCTATCTTTTTAAGCTTTAGTAATTAGTAGTTAAAGCCTGAAATTTAGTCTGTTAAAAGTCCTCTAGTAGCTTAATTTACATAAGCTTTTAAGTTCCATTATTAAGCTCTCATTCTAGCTTAAACCTTCTACAAAAGTAGCTTGTTAGCAGCAGACTAGGTTCTAGTTCATTGTTTTGTGATTTAAATTTCTAGTTGAAATTGATAAAATCTTTTTATCTAGGTTTGCTTAATAGCCTTAGGACAGCTTATTTCCAAAAAATTAGTTCCTAAGATTTAGATTTCAGCCTTTTAGCTTATTAGATTTAGCTTAATTCCAAGTTAAGCCTGGACCTTTCATTGTTCAATAGCAAATATCTTGTTAATCTTGTTAAACTTCACCTTATTTCTTTCTAGATACCATTAGTACACATCATAAGCATCAAGGAGTTTCTTTTGTTTTCCATTTTCATCAAGTAATAAGCTAGAAATAAGCCAAAATCCAAAAAGTTAGGCAAAAGCCAAGTTACTGTGACAGAATTTGAAAGGCTTATTTTCTAGCTTATCTAGTGGTTAAAAGTAGGAAGTGCTTTTGTTAAAGTTGTAGAGATTAATCTGTTCTTCAAGTTTGTAGTTTTAAGTTTTAGCTGAATCTCACTTTTTCAATAAGCCAAAATAAGCTGGAATCGTAGGGTTTATTTTGTCATTTCTTAATAGTTCAAGGGCACCCGTTTATACTATAGTGTAAATTGTTACTAGTTACCCCGCCTACCCTTCTCTTTCTTTTCTTACACTTTCTACCCTGTTCTTTTTAGAATAATAAATAGATTTAATATTTTTAGTAATTAGTTTTAAAAAATTAAGGTTTAAAATTTTATATCCAAACAAATTAGTGTTCAATGATTGAATAAAAATTAGGCATTTTTTCATTAAATGTTTTGCACCTTTTAAGTTTCTAAAAATCATTTTATCCAAAATTTTTTCCAGTTAAATTTGTATTTCCTATGAATTAAAATAAGATTTCAATAATAATCATTTTCTTAGAAAAATCATAAAAAAAATAAAACAGAGCAAAATTAAAATACATGTTTGCAATAATTTCATTTTAAATCTAGTATTTTTGAAAAATAAAAGTAAAATTTTAGTGTTAATTTTTAGAAAAAGTTTATTTTTGTTAATTCATTATCTTTAGAAATTCATAAAAATTCAAAATAGATAAAAATATTTCTCCATATTCATTTTCCTAAAGATTTTATTTTTAAATTTGTGATTATTTAGTAGTCAATTTGTATAAAATTCGTGCCTTATAGATATTAAATTTTCAGTTTTAGCTCAGCTTTTTTACGTTTGTCAATTAAATTCGAGCATAGTTAATTGTTTCTTAATTCAGCTAATATTTTTTGTAAGTTAAAACATAATTCAAAAATCCTTTATCATTCTTAACTCGAATCCGAATTATTCCAAATTCTCAATTTCACGATTTCGTTGGAACAAGCACCCGAGGAAAAGACTCCCGGATAAAAAATATACAAATTTTGTTTTCTTTTAGTGAGATTTTTACCTTATATTTCTCTTGATTGAGAAGTATTTTGGGAAAGAATTTTTACGGATTAATACTATAAGTATATAAATTTGTTTGCTCTTTGCTACACAAACCAATGTTGTGGCGCCGTTGCCCCCGGGAAGTCCGTGAACATTGTGAAGAATATTCGTTGAAATAGAGTTTTCTAAGATCCTACCTTGTAAGTTAATTTGCTATTTTTTGTATAAAAATATAAAAACTCATTAATTCGGATTCCTATCGAATTAAATAAAAAATAAAAAAAAATAAAACATTTGGATACCATTACTAGCATCCATCTTAAACCATCAAAAAACAACAAAACAAATCGTTAAGTACTTGCGAGGGACGACGGACCTTTGGGTGGTTACAAACCTAGCAGGTGAGTTTAGAAGGAAAAGTGATATCTACTCTCTAAGTAATATCATTGCGCTCGCTTAAGCTTTTCCCAGCTCACTTGTGAGTAATCTTGAGACTTATCGTGAAGCTTGTAAAAACGATTTACCAAAATTATTTTTGTTTTCATTCTTAATTAAAAACTAAAAATTTAATTTTCCGCTAAAAATAATCTACTCAATTCTCAAATTCTGTAATTCATCTTATGTAATTAATTCGGAAAAGCTAAAAATATTCTTCTTATTCCTCTTATTTGTTTAATTCTCATTTTCCTTATCCTCGATAATGTTTAATTCTTATGGCGCCTAATCGTTCAAAATCCCTTTATGCAATCAAAGAATGTTCAACTTGTGGAAGTTGGTACACTAAAGAATGTTGTTCAATAGGAAATCTTAATGACCAGATCATTGTTCCCCGTGCCGACTCTTCCTTTCTTGCATATGTGCGATTTGGATAGCCCCGTTCGATGGTCCTATTGTCATGGATGTACTCTTATACGTAGGAAATTTGAAAAAAGATATGTTTGCATAGTTGTGTTATAATGGAGTTTTTCCAAAAACTATTCAAGAACTTTATTCCGAGTGCAATCCAATGTACATACCAACGAGTTAATGCCCTCGAGAGCCAAGCGTTGTAGAACAAGACCCCCGGATAAATATTCCACAAGAACCACCACATATCGAACCCAAAATTGTTGTTATGAGTGCGGTGATTCATTAAATGGGATTTTTTGTCAAAAATGCATTTGTGAATCTTGTGGAAAAGGTGCTCACTTCGGTTACAATTGTCCACCAAAAGATCCGATCATTTCTGAGCCGGAACCGTGCTATAATCGAAATTTTGATTGTTTCCCACATGATTTACAAATTCTTCCACAACAATATCTTTGTTGTGAAAACTGTGGGGGTCCTCATGAGACTTAATCAATGTTCAGGGTGCCGATGAACCAAGAATATTATAATTCTCATTCTTCCCGGCTTTGACCAATTTCCAACCCCCTAGTTTTCGCGATGTTTAAATCAGACACCTCTAAACTCCTCCGGACGCAGTATGGAAATCTACATCTCAAACGGAATCTTATAGAAGCTATGCAAAATTCTTGAAGAAGTAGATCAACTATTCCTCATAATAAAAAAGAGCATCAATTATTGCTTCTGAGGAAGAAATTTTTGAAGATCAATGCATATTTGGAAAAGAGCAAACTCCACCGATCATTATGCAAGAATTGTTACAAAGACCTTCTTAAGAATTACAAATCCTTAATGAAAAATCAACCACAAAAGCAAGAAAAAAAAATTTTTTCCTAACCCAAATTCAGAAATACAAGATGAGAAGAGACATTGCGGATCTGATGCTATCTGAGGAGTAGACTTCAAAAAAGCTAATCAAAGCTTTAAATGAAAGTCAATCTCCACAAGACTGAGAATCCACATTGGAAGATTCAGAATCAGCAGTGTTTAGAAGAAATGAAAGAATGGATGAATATTTAGGAATAAGAGAATATCAAAAGAGGAGATCATTATTGATTATAGAAGGAACTGTTGAAGAAAAGATTTAAGACTTAGGATATATTCAGATGGTCTAAGCATGAAATCTCGGAAAATCATACAAAAAGCAGAAGAGCTTAGAGAATCTGAACTAGAGGCTCGTATTCAGAAGATTATCATTAACGATTATGAACGATAATTAAGGGATTTTATTGCGGTTCAATCGCAATACGAACACACTTACGTCCCGTTTCGCCAAACTAGAGCCTAAGGATTCACTCATAATGGGATACGGGCATATTATCACTACACGTAATACGGAGGCTATTAGTGTTGAGAAACCCTTTGTTTCAAACCCAAGTGAGTCCGATGACTTTAGTTTGGGGGAGTGTAATTTGGTTAGACATCGATGATTCCTATTACGAGAAGTCCACAAGTAGACTTGCTCATCTTGCTCCGATTTCGCCGGAAATCGTTGAAGTTTGTGTCGATGACGATGATACCGACGACGATGACTGTTTTTTTTGTTTATTATGATTGACGAAGTTTATGTGTGTTAGTATTGAGAGGCACGAGGATAGATTGATCTCGACTTTCTAAGATCATATGACATTTCCTTCTGGGAGAAATTAGTCGAAGTTATCTTTTAAATTGAAAAGATTAAATGCTTTAGTCTCATCTCCTCCTATTCCGATTTCTCTAAATTTTGCCCCTCCTCTTCTAACACCCGACCCCATTGTGGATCTTAGATTTGCCTTAAGGAGGCGATGTGCCAAGTTTTTTTTCGGATAGACACGATACTACGCTACGGGGGTATCGAGAGTGACTTGTGACTCAGGAGGGGAGGACACTACTTTCTATTATACTTAA
Organism: Tanacetum coccineum; assembly: GCA_026074375.1. NCBI lineage: Eukaryota > Viridiplantae > Streptophyta > Magnoliopsida > Asterales > Asteraceae > Tanacetum > Tanacetum coccineum. The sequence goes on from BQNB010014578.1 coordinate 50,314, forward strand.
CCCGCTTGATGACTCGATGATTCTTTTCTAAGTACGAGTCATTTACTTTTGATGATGAGCCCGTGATGGCTGAAGTTAATGTTTTTGACCTGGAAATTAACACAGAGTGAACTTTCTTACCCGATTATATGTGAAAATGATGTTTGTAATGAAGAGGAGAGACCTTCACATTCACTACCCCAAGATCAATTTTTACCAAAATTTTTGTTTCCACCTATCCCGAGGGTTTTACTCCGCATCTTACTCCACGGGCAGCGAAATAAAAGGTTGTTAAACCGGTAAATTTAGAGTAAAGATGCTTTATAGGATAATATTCAAAAGAGTTAGCTCCACCTAAAGCTCTATGACTCTTAAATGTTTTTTGACTCCACTCCACCACGCCTTAATGGACTTTCAGTTACCAAAGCATGTTTCCGGTTCATATTTTCCTTGTCTCTCTTGAAAATCTTTTCTAAAAAGTTTTTGAACCCGGGATCAAAAATGCTACGATAATATCTTTCATACCAGTTTGGGAGTTTCCACCTCTTGGAATTTCTACACCCTTACAATTACCCACCATGAAAAACTAGTTATGGGGAAAGAGTCAAGCGAAAGGGGACTCTAAATAAACAAGCGCTCTTGGAGGCCACCCCAAGCTTATCCTTTTATTTTTCTTTTTCTTTCTATTTTCTTTGCTGTCCTCCAAGACAAATTAAGTCGGGGCGAGTATATCTTTGTCCGTTAACAATAACTAAGCCGTTTTAGAGATGTTTATGAGCTAACAATGTAAAAGATGAGAGGAAGCTTGTTCTTTCGTCTCTTGTTGGTTGTTTGTGATTTTTGTCTAGGTTTTCCGGATTTTGGAAGCTTTCAATGGTTAATATTGTGGAAGGACACAAGCAATGCCCACAATAACATTGAGATCTCCAATCTTCGCTCATAAAATGGGAAATCTCTTATCCTTGTCTTTATCGAACTAACATCTAATCTATTTTGGCATGACCGTTAAATTCTTTGTTTAAAGTTTCCTTTGACCCTTATTTTTAACTTGAGGACAAAGTTTCATTTTAGTTTTGGGGACAGTATATCTTCGATATTGACTTGCACTTCACGCAAAAGACCTAGTTTGAATCTTTTTGAATAACCTTTTTGTGCAAAAGTGAAAAATTTTAAAATTTTTTGCTTACAAGAAAATTCAAAAATAAGCTATAGTTTGGGAACAAACAAAAAACCACTTTTTTTGTTAATCCGTTGGGTGAGAAATAGGAGTTAATTTTTGACTTGACCGGTGAAAATGCCCTAGCTAGTCTTAACCAACCTTTTGTGGGCCAAAGCTTTCACAAATCCTATTGCTTATGGATTTTAAAAATGTGAAGAACAAGAAATGATGTAGTTAAATAAAGTGTATTAGGTTTAAGCAAGGTTTATTTGGAAAACCAAAATCTTATATGAATGATTTGTGTCTTTTTACTCCCATAAGCACTTAAACACCTTTAACTCATACGTGCTCTTTTTAAATTAGCTAAGTCAACCAATTCTTTAGAAAAAGTCTTACATTTTGAAAAAAGAATTCATTTTAAAATGTAAGTAAAGATTGTTGGTTTCTAAATTTTTATAATTTGATTTTCTAGAAGTGAAATTTATTTCCCCATCATCAAAAAGATAATTATAAAAAATATTGCCATATGAAGCATTCTAATGGCAAAAGCATTATTTTTCGTAGCCAATGAAGCATTCGCGCAAAAAAATAGAAATAATACAAGACTTTATATATTTTGATCGTTGGCTTATCCATGTGAAAGCAAGACTCGGATGGGGTCCAACCTAATGATTAAAACTATATACTGGAATCAATGTTCGTCAGTCATTCACTCACTAGGAGAGCGAGGCCTAGGATAGATGATTGCAACTAAGGGACTTTGGATTCTAGGCTTTGTAGAAAAGGTGTTGTCGCGTTAACCCACAAACGTTAGTCAGCGAGTGGGTGTTCGAACTAAAACACCTGGTTTGTTGATTGCGATAAATCACTATTTGGGAAAAAAGCCTAAGTAGGTGTTCGAACTAAGAACACCAACATTCCTATGCAAAAAAAAATAATTAATAGTAACATGGAAAAATAAAAAAATGGTGTAAAAATTTCATTTTCTCAAATCAATTTATAAGTTTTGTTTCCAAATCTCTTTAAGCTTTGAGTCCGAGGTTTATCTATGATTTATTAACTTTGTGAGCTCAAATGGCTTATTTGTTAAAGCTTAGATAGATGATTTTCATCAACTATAAGAAAAATTGATCTATGGTTAGTTAAAAAGAGTGCAACACTTCTTAATCAATAATTTATTCCTCCAAGGAGTGAAATGTTCACACAAGTTATAAGTATAAAGCTTAATCATATGACTTATATTGACAATGCTCTAGTTTAATAGCTTATTGTTTAGTCTAGTGAAAAGTCAAGGATGACTAATTTTCCTCTTTGGCTCTATTAATCGGAGAAGTACTATTTCAATGAGCCTAAAATTGCAAAGTTGCATGATTATGCCATTAATGTGTTTCAAAGAGATTAAATGTTGAGAAAAGTAAAGTTGTTTAAAAGTTATTCCTAAAAGAGTAAAACAAGGGCATTTTTTGGGAAACTTATCAAGTATACAAAGTGTACACTTGATAACATTGCGTGATGACAAACGCAATCCTTAATTTTGGGTAATTTTGATAATTGCTTAATTGTACATTTAAATACCCCGGGAGTTTGCCGAAATAAAGCCAAGAAAATGCCACAAGAATAGCAAAAGGTGTGGTCATTGTGTCGAAATGTGCAAGAAAGGATATAAAGACAAAGACAAAGCAAAACAAATCAATAAACCACACGGAAACGAAGAGACAATAAAAGATGAAGAATGAAGCTCAAAATAAAGCCAATGACCAATTATGGCAAGTTTGCAAAGCTCAAGGGCTCATTTGGATGTTTCAAAGTGTCCAAGGGTCTAAAGTTGTAAAAATTGAAAGATTGTTTATTAAAAAGATTAAAGAAGAAAAAGAAGAAAAAAAAAAATAAAAAATAGAAAGAACAAGGCTGAAACTGTCAAACTGAAACCTAATTTTAACCACGACAAAAAGCGGGAGAAAGACAAGGACTACAATAGCAATAATCTCACAGATTAAACAAGAAAACAGCGGTTTGTAAACAAACTCTAACCGCCTAAAACAGTCCTTCCCTCCCCCCGCCATTTTCCGTTAGACAAACCCATCTCGCCTGAAAACGACTTTCTATTCCCCCGCTCCTCTATAGTACCCAACCTTGTTCTAAACCCTTCCCCACATCAATTAATCCACGTGGCATCACCTGATTGATGAACCCATCATCACACCAACAATCAAATGGCCTATAAACAAACAAAAATGTGGATCAATATGAGATATTATTGGTAAGATATCAAGAAACACTTTCCTCTCAACATCAAACCTCTATAAATAGAGAATTCTAGGTTTCATATTTTCAAGTGGTTTTTGTTTTTTTATTTTAAACTTCACTTTAGTATTCAATAAATTTAAGCAATTATTTTTCAACATTTAAATAGCTTTAAGCTCTTGTACTGTCATTCTCTAAACTTGTACTTCAATCATTTTAGTAATCACATTCAGTTTATAAGCTTCTTGTGTCCTTTGATTTTAATTTGAAGCTGTTTTCATTCATTAAGCTCTAAATAAGCTCTTTAGAGCTTATTACTGTTCATAAGCTCAAATTCAGTCAAATTGTGTTGTTTAATCATTTACATCAAAAGTCATGATCACTTGAAGTGTTTGGAGTTCACTTTGAAGCAACAAGAAGAAATAAGCTCAAAATAAGCTAGATAAGCTAGCTTATTGAGGTTTAGAGGCAAGGTGCCATTTAGGATCACCTAGACTCTACTCTTGGATGTCTAGGTGAAGAAGATTCCACAATTTCAGGTTTTAACTTTCTTCATATTTCATTTTAGCAAATTCATAGCTTAATTCAAAGTGCTTATTCTAATGAATCCTCATGTCTATTCCTGTTTCATTCAGTTTAGTTAGGTTATAGAAGTATTAGTTTTAGTCAGTTTAGTTTTGAAATCAAAGTTTAAGGTTTCACTTATAAATTCTGTCAATTTAGTAAGTGCAATGAAATTCACTTAGCTACAACTAGCTTAAATCTCATATGAAATAAGCTATAGTTATATAGCTTAGAAAACTAAGTAGGTGGAATTTAGATAAGAGTAGATATTAGGTTTAAGCTGTATTAGTGTTTAAATAGTTTTTACCAAAAATAAGTTTAAGAACAGTATACAATAAAGGAGTGTTTGGTATATAGCTGTGTTTGACTCTTAAAGTCAACAGCATTCTGTCAAAGCTTTTCATAAAGTTGTGTTAGGCTTTAATATCAAGTTTAAAACAGTTTCTAAAAGCTAGTTATTTGAATTCCAAAATTTTGAGTTTAAAAAAGCTTTCAATTAGACCATTGTATATTTATTCCATTTAAGTTGTAGTGATTCGATTGATAAACATTAGTTAGAGTTTAAAAAATAGATTAGTGTCACTAAAATGTATCTAGTAAAGTGGATTATGAGTTCTTACTTTTGAAGCTTAGCCTGCATTTACCTATTTGGTCAAGTGCACCAGCAATAACAGTATTAACTGTTGTTGCTGTCAACTTTTCTAGCTATCTTTTTAAGCTTTAGTAGTTAGTAGTTAAAGCCTGAAATTTAGTCTGTTAAAAGTCCTCTAGTAGCTTAATTCACATAAGCTTTTAAGTTCCATTATTAAGCTCTAATTCTAGCTTAAACCTTCTACAAAAGTACATTGATAACATGCAACTCCCAGAGAAGGTCAAGATCATGTTTTGTGGATTTTAAATTTCTAGTTGAAATTGATAAAATCATTTTATCTAGGTTTGCTTCATAGCCTAGGACAGCTTATTCCAAAAAATTAGTTTCCTAAGATTTAGATTTCACACCCTTTTTTAAGCTTATTAGATTTTAGCTTAAGTCCCAGTTAGAGAGCCTGACCTTTCAATGTTCAAATAGCAAATATCTTGTTAATCTTGTTAAAACTTCCACACTTATTTCTTTCTAGATACCATTAGTACCCCATCATAAACATCAGGAGTTCTTTTTTTTCCATTCTCATCTAGTAAAAAGTCTAGAAAAAAGCCAAAATCCAAAAAGTTGAGGCAAAATCCAAGTTACTTATATGACAGAATTTGAAGCTTATTTTTCTACTAGCTTATCTAGGTGATAAAAGTAGGAAGTGCGTTTGTTAAAGTTGTAGAGATTAATCTGTTCTTCAAGTTTGTATGTTTTAAAAAGTTTTAAAGGTTCTGAATCTCACGTTTTCAATAAGCTCCAAAATAAGCTGGAATCCCGTAGGGTTTATTATTGTCATTTCTTAATAGTTCAAGAGGCAACCCGTTTGTTATACTATAGTAAATTGTACTATTACCTACCCCCAACCCCCCTTACCCTTTCTCTTTCTTTTCATACACTTCTACCCGTTCTTTTTAGAATAATAAATAGCTTTAATATTTGTTAGTAATTAGTTTAAAAAAATTCGGTTAAAGTTTTAAATCATCAAAATTAGGGTTCAATTAGTTGATAAAATTAGGGCTTTTGTTGTCATTAAATTTTAGCACCTTTGTAGTTACTAAAAAACATATTTCCAATTTTTCCAGTTAAATTTGTATTTTCTAGAAATTAAAATAAATTTTAGATAATATCTTTTTCTTAGAAAAATCATAAAAAATAGAAAAACAGTTGAAAAATTAAAATTCTTTTTGCAATAATTTTCATTTTAAATCTAGTATTTTTGAAAAATAAAAGTAAAATTTTAGTTTTAATTTTTAGAAAAAGTTTATTTTTGTTAATTCATTAATCTTTAGAAATTCATAAAAAAATTCAAAAATAGATAAAAAATTCCATTTCTTTTTTCTTAAATTTTCTTTTTAAATTTGTGATTTTTAGGTATAAAATTTGTTAAAAGTCGTGCCTTAGATTTTAAATTTCAGTTTTAGCTCGCGATTTTACGTTTTGTGCATTTAAATTTCTAGCTAGTTAATTGTTCGTAAATTCCGTGCTATATTATTTTGTAGTGTAAAACAATAAGTGCAAAAATCCTTTATCATTCTTAACTTCGAATCCGAATTATACCCGAAATTCTCACTTCACGAGTTTCGTTGGGAACAGTAGACCCGAGGAAGAAGTACTTCCCTGTATAAAAATATACAAATTTTGTTTTTCTACCTTTATGAATTTTTTTACCTTATATTTCTCTTGTTTGAGAAGTATTTTGGAAAGAATTCTTACGGGATTAATACTATAAGTATATAAATTTGCTTGCTCTTTGCTACACAAACCAGTAGTCGACTATGTGATGATCTAACTGCTTGCATTTGTGTATAATATTTCTCTGTGTAATCGTCTGTGTGATGATTTAATTGCTTGCATTGGTGTATAATATTCATGTATGTCTTAATGGTTATGATTTGCAGCAAGAGTAAGTAATTGTGTTAAACCTATGAATCTCACCAACATTATGTTTACGTTTTAAAGTATCATTTTCAGGTAAGCCTAGTGAGATTAAAGAAGGAAAAGTGCGTGGCTAGCAAGACCTTAGGATCTTGCATTTGGAGTTTGTAATTATAATATATTTATTTCATGCTTTCGTATATTGAGTATTTTGGATTATGTTGGTATTTTATTCGGGATTATCATGTCCATGTATTGTTGTGTTGTGATTAACCCCAATACAAGACTCCTCTTGTGTTAGGTATCGTCATAACACTTTTGTTTTAATTTGATTGCATTCTAGTTATTCTCTATTGTTGACATCAATGTGTTGTGATGATGCCTATCGTGTTACACCTAGCATTTCTGCCTTGGCGGGGTGTGACACCACACACCTTACAACACACAAAAATCCAACCCGAACCCGCTGTTTAGACTAATACCCGACCCTACCCAATCCACTACCCGATCCATCCACTTTACAAAATATTTAGAACCCGATCCACTTTTAACAGTTCTATATCATTCTTTCTCTCTCTCTAAAACCAGATGTTACCTACCTCTTTATCTCTCTCGCCCTCTCTCTAAAATTAGAACATGCAATTAGCAGGCGCTTTAAGCAATTGTTTGCTTTTGTGGGTTTTGAAATCCTCTGTTAATTACCAGCTAATTTATTTAAGTGTTTGCTTTTTTGGGTTTTGAAACCCTTTGTCACTACAATAAGAGATGAGACAAGGAGGTTTCTTTGCTGATGGTGGTTCCGATGTTTGGTGACTATTTTTGATGTATCTAAAGAAGGTATATGTTTTCATTGGTTGGTGACGTTTTTGAGCTTATATGGGTGGTTTGGTTTGTCGGTGACAGCTTATGTAGGTGGTTTGTTTTGTCAGTAAGATGTTTGGATTTTGAAAAAATAAAGGGTTTATTATAATTTGGGGAAAACTTTAATTTAGGGTTTATTAAGTTTTGGGTTTCTTGCTTTTAATTTGGTATGTTGCTTATTTTTAATACTAGCTTTTTTTGGTAACCATGGTTTTTGAGCTTCTGGCTGACTAATCGATGGGGTTTTATTTTTATTATTAGTTTTATGTTAGTATAATGGAAGGTCGATAAGTTTGTGATGTTGATTGAATTACGTTGCCATGTTTCGATGCTGTGAATATTGTGGTTGTTTAAAGATGTAGTGATGTAGTGACACTATGTGGTATGCTTTTATGCTTAATAGTGAATTTTATATGGTGCTTGATTGAATGACATTTTGTTTTCGTGTTTAACTTTGTGAATACTGTGTTAGTTTAGCATAATGTAGATGTAGAGATGTACTGACATTACGTGGTTATGTGCTCACTTGTTCTGATGTTTATAAATGAGTTTTACATGAAGTGTTGATAAGTTTGTTACAAAATGCTTATTAGTGAATTTTATATGTGGTGCTTAATTGAATGACTTTGCGTTTTCATGTTTAATTTGTGAATACTATGTTAGTTTAGCATAATGTAGATGTAGAGATGTACTGACATTACGTGGTTATGTGTTCACACGTTCTGATGTTTATAAATGAGTTTTATATGAAGTGTTGATAAGTTTTTATGATTCGATTTTGTGAATATTGTGTTTGTGTAGTGTAGTAGATGCCATGAGACTACGTGAAATATTTTGATGCATTTAAATGAGTTTTCTTTATGAAACATTCATAAGTTTTTGGTGTTGATTGAATGACGTTGTGTTTTTCGTGTTTATGTTTGTGAATATTGCATTTCTTTAACCCGTGATATAGAGATGTAGTTACAGTATGTTGTGGTATGTTGACATGTTGTCACACTTAATAATGAGTTTTATATGAAATGTTTGCTGATTGAATGACGTCACGTTCTCCATGTTTTGGTTTTATGAAAATTATGTTTATTTAAGTGTTATGTGAATTTAGTGATGTAGTGACAGTATGCAGTATGTTGTGATGCGTATTAGTGAAATGTTATTTGAGATGTTAATAAGTTGGTGATGCTGATTGAGTTAAGTTGCGTAGTTGTCCAGTTTTGTGAATATTGTGTCGTCACCTTGCTGCTATGGCTAACATATGGAGATGATGATGTTATTACTTCTGGCTCTATTGCGTTCGTGTGTTTACAATTCTGGGACTACCATAGGTTGCTGGATCATGGTGGGTACAATCGACCCGTATCTTGGCCAGGCAGCACAACGCCATGCTTGCAGCCATGGCGGGTCGCATTCCCTTTTATCTTGTCCCGCAATCTCAAATTTGCATTAACACCATCATTTATTTATGCTTAAAACGTCCGCTAATCGTTTGCTTTATATGGCGAGTCAGCACGCCTACGTGTTTGCAGCCATGGCGGATCGGGTACATTCTAATGCCGACCCTTTGAAACTTGTTCATCATTTCTGATTTATATGACATGCAGTATAGTCCAAATGATGATGATATTTGTCAGCTTTTTTATCTTGGTAAATGTAGTTTGTCAAAATCGGTATCTTGGCGGGGCGACCATATGGTTGCAGCCATGACGTGTTTCCAGTACCACTTCCATTGTAACTGACCTGAGCTTGATTTTAAAGACTCTAACTGTTGCCACAATTTGATTTTGTGAATATTGTGTTTGTGTAGTGTATGTAGATGCCATGACAGTACGCGACATATTTTGATGCATTTAAATAAGTTTTTTTTTCTATGAAACATTCATAAGTTTTTTATGTTGATTGAATGACGTTGCATTTTTCGTGTTTAGGTCTGTGAATATTTCATTTCTTTAGCGCGTGATGTAGACATGTAGTCACAATATGCTGTGGTATGTTGACATGTTATCACGCTTAATAATGAGTTTTATATGAAATGTTTCCAGATTGAATTACGCTGCGTTTTCCATGTTTTGGTTTTGTGAAAATTTTGTTTGTTTAAGTGTTATGTGGATTTAGCGAGGTAGTCACAGTATGCGGTATGTTGTGATGCTTATTAGTTAAATTTTATATGAAATGTTAATAAGTTTGTGCTGCTGATTGAGTTAAGTTGCATAGTTGTTCAGTTTTGTAAATATTGTGTCATCACCTTGCTGTCATGACTACATATGGCGATGATGATGGTCTTGCTTTTGGCGCTGTTGCGTTTGTATGTTTACAATTCTAGGACTACGATAGGTTGTTGGATCGTGGTGGGTACAATAGACCCGTATCTTGACGGGGCAGTACAGTGTCGTGCTTGCAGCCATGGCGGGTCGCATACCCTTTTATCTCGTCCTATAATCTCAAATTTGAATTTACACCATCATTTGTTTATGCTTAAAACTCCCGCTAATCGTTTGTTTTAAATGGCGAGTTAGCACTCCAACGTGTTTACAGCCATAACGGATCGGGTAGATTCTAATCCCGGCCCTTTGAAACATGTTCATCATTTTTGATTTGTATGATGTGTAGTATAGTTCGCCCTTCGTCTGAAACAGGTCAATATCAAACCAGCCGATTGATAGAACACATTTCTATCTTCCTCAAGCCCCCCCCAACTGCCCAGCTTTGTGCATCTTGGAATGTAAGTTTAACCGATAGCGGTATCTTGGTAGGCGACCAGATGTTGCAAAACCATGATGTGTTGAATTAACATCTTCTTGTAACTGACTTGAGCTTGCTTTTACAGACTCTAACTGTTTCCACGATTTGATTTTGTGAATATTGTGTTTGTATAATGTATGTAGATGCCATGACAATACGCGACATATTTTGATGCATTTAAATGAGTTTTTTTTCTATGAAACTTTCATAAGTTTTTGATGTTGATTGAATGACCTTGTGTTTTTCGTCTTATGTTTGTGAATATTGCATTTCTTTAGCGCGGGATGTAGAGATGTAGTTACAATATGCTGTGGTATGTTGACATGTTGTCACGCTTAAAAATGAGTTTTATATGAAATGTTTTATGATTGAATGACATTTCGGTTTTCCATGTTTTGTTTTTTTGAAAATTATTTTGTTTTGAATGTTTAGATATTAGGACACTGAGGCAAGTTTGACTAGCGATGTAGTCCACTCGCTATGCGGTATGTTGTGAATGCTATTAGTTAAATTTTAATATGAAAAGGTTAGTTATAAGTTGTGCTGCAGTTGAGGTAAGTTTGAAGTGAATCGGTCGATTGTGAATAATGTTTGGTCACTTTGCTGCATGGCTAACTTATAGTGATAATGATGTTATTCTTTGGCGCTATTAACGTTTGTATGTTTACCAAAGTTCTGGAATAGAGAAGGTTTGCGGAAATCATGGTGGTAACAAGCGACCCAAGCTGCGGGCACACCTGTCATGCTTGCAGCCATGGCGGGTCGCATACCCTTTTATCCGGTCCTATAATCTCAAATTTTTATTTACACCATCATTTGTTTATGCTTAAAATGCCCTCTAATAATTCGTTTAATATGGCGAGTCAGCAAGCCAACATGTTTGCAGCCATGACAGATCGGGTACATTCTAATCCTGGCCCTTTGAAACATGTTCATCATTTCTAATTTGTATGACGTGCAGTATAGTCCAAGCGATGATGATATTTTTTGGATTTTGGATTTTTGATTTTGGTAAGTGTAGTTTGTCGAAACTGGAATCTTGGCGGGGCGACCAAATGGTTGCAGCCATGACGTGTTTCGGGTACCACTTCTATTGTGGCTGACTTGAGCTTGCTTTTATAGACTCTAACTGTTGCCACAATTTAATTTTTGTAACTATTGTGTTTGTGTAGTGTATGTAGATGCCATGATTGTACGCGACATATTTTGATGCATTTAAATGAGTTTTTTTCTATGAAACATTCATAAGTTTTTAGTGTTGATTGAATGACGTGCGTTTTTTGTGTTTAGATTTGTGAATATTGCATTTCTTTAGCGCGGTATGTAGAGATGTATTTTACAGTAGCTTGGGTACTGTTGACATTTTCACGCTTATGAATGAGTTTTAATATGAAATGTTTCTGAATGAATGACAATAAAACTGCTTTCTATGTTTTAGTTTTATGAAAATTGTATTTGTTTAAGTGTTATGTGGATTTAGCGATGTAGTCATAGCATGCGGTATGTTGTGATGCTTATTAGTTAAATTTTATATGAAATGTTAATAAGTTTATCCTGCTGATTAAGTTAAGTTGATAGTTATAATGGTTTTGTAAATATATGTCCATCAACCTAGTTGCCAGGCTGACAATATGGCGATATGATAGTTATCGCTTTTTGGTGCAATGCGTTTGTGTGTTTTACAATTCGGGACGACGATAGGTGTGCTAGATTATGGGGGGTACAGTGTTTGTGCTTGCGGCCATGGCGGTCGCATGCCCTTTTAATCCCGTCCGCAATCTTATATTTGCACACTAAAAAACCCATCATTTGTTTATGCTTAAAACCTCGCTAATCGTTTGTTTTAGATGTGATTAGTACGCCTACGTGGTTCAGCCATCAGTAGGTAAATTCTAATCCCACCCTTGAAACTTTCAGGACATTTCTGTTTGTATGACGTGTGTATAGTCAAAGTGATGATGATTTATTTGTCAGCTGTTTTTTATATCTTGGTAAGTATTTATCGAAACTGGGTATCTTCGCCGACCATATTTGTTTGCAGCCAGGAAACGTGTTTCGGGAACCACTGTCCATTAAACTAGACCAAGTACTGCTTTTAACAGACTCTACACACTGTGGCACGAGTTGAGTTTGTAATATTGTCTTTATGGTAGTGTTTCTGTAGATCCATACAAGTACACGACATAGTTGAAGCAATTTAAAGAGTTTCTTTCTATGAAACATCAATAATGTTTTGGTTGTGATATGAATGACGTTGCGTTTTTTTTATTAGTTAGTGAATATTGACGCTTCTTTATGCTGCTGCCAGACATGTTGGTCACAATAGGTTGTGGATTTACAAGTGTCACCTTAATATTGAGTGTTCTATAAATGTTGTGCTAATTGAAGTACGTTGCTATTGGTCCTTGGGTGAGGTTGGTGAAAATGGTGTGTTGAAGTGTTTTGCGAGTACGTGGTTTGTCCTGGTATCTGTTTGGTTTGTGATTCCTAGTTGGAAATTTATATGTAATGTTATTAAGTTTGGGCTGTATTTGAGTATGTGGGTATATTGTTCGGTTTGGTGTGAAGATTGTTCGGTCGTCGTGCTGTGAGGCTCTGAGGAGGTGGAACATTTATTCCTTCTGGCGTTTTGGGGGTGTTTTTTCAATTCGAGACTACGATTGTTGACTGTTTCGGGGGGGGTGGGTGTATAGTTGGGTTGGGGTGTGTCTAGCGGGGTTTACACAAACGTGTCGGCAAGTCCAAGATAAACTGCGTTAGAGCTTAAGCATTTTTTAAAACTTACTTTGTTATTTAGCAGATGGCCCATGGATTAATCCTTGAAGCCCAATTCCCATTTGCCATTAGTTAAGTATTACACCTCGCCATGCCGTGGAAGGTTGGGGGTTGGTATTTTCACGTATAGAATGCATTGTATGGGCTTGCACTGTCTCGCTCTAAAATACTCCTTCCGGCCCACTTCTCTCTCTAGGTCTTGTGTGGTAGAGATACTAATATTCCTACTATGGTATCTAGACCAGAAAGGGGTGTGTTTAGTGTTTGTTGATTTTGTGGTTCGTGTTATGGCAAAAAATCGTCCTTGGCTTTATTTTTTCTGTGTTATTCGATCTATTTGGTACACTAAAAGATCATTTTACCATTGGTAATTTTTGAGCTAGTAGCTTTTAAGAAGTGTACAAGCTTTAAACAAGTAAAAAATCATTGGTCTATCTTATTGTTTCAAAACCTTTACATAGGAACAAAATCTGATTTTAAATGTTGTCGCTTAAATTCCCTTAAAGTTTCTAATTTTCTTGTTCCAATAGGGTGATAACACTATTTACAATAATTTTTTGCAAAACTACCATAAAAAAGTGTCTTTGTTGTTTGTAAAAAATTGGGAGTCTCGTTCGTTGAGTCCAACCAACCTATACAAACACTTGAATCGAACAACCCAAGTCGAACAACCGTGTCACTTCGCATCGAACAACTGATCGAACAACCCTAGTCGAACAACCTGAGTCGAACAACCCTATGTCAAACAACCCTGATTCGAACAACTCAAGACAACAACCTGAGTCGAACAACCCAAGTCGAACTTAACCGGATCAACAACCCTGTCGAACAACTATCGAACCAACTCAAGCCGAACAACCTGAGTCGAACAACCCAAGTCGAATAACTCAAGTCAAACAACTCAAGTCAACAACCTGAGTCGAACAACCATTTCCGAACATCAAACCTAACAACGCAAAATTCAATTATACGTTTAATCCTCTTTGACTTGTTAAATCCCGTTGAAACAATAACTATTTTTCCCGTTTTGGTCAAGAAATTTGGTAAAATCCCGGTAGTTTAAAGAATTAAGAACACTAAGAGACAACTTATTAGTCAATATTGCCTTTCTACCACCATCCGATCAACAATTATCTTTTAACAATACGAATTTCGCAATGACACTTCTGTCGGACCAAGCAATTCTTTCGGTGCTAACAAGCGAGTCCACCTATGTTGAAAATATTGGTGGATTCTTGGAAAAGCATAATGGAGCTATACATGATGAATAGACAACATGGAAGAATGATTCTTGAATCCGTTGAAAATGGTCCACTCATTTGGCCTTCAATTGAGGAAAATGGAGTGACAAGACCAAAGAAATATTCTGAGTTATCTGCTACGGAAGCAATTCAAGCTGATTGTGATATCAAGGCAACAAATATCATTCTCCAAGGACTACCACCTGAGGTCTATGCATTGGTTAGCAATCATAAAGTCGCCAAGGAACTTTGGGAAAGAATTCAACTTCTCATGCAAGGAACTTCATTGACAAAACAGGAAAGGGAGTGTAAGCTTTATGATGAATTCGATAAGTTTGCTTATAAGAAGGGGGAAACACTACGTGAATTCTACTTGAGATTTTCACTGCTACTCAATGACATGAACATCTACAACATGAAACTGGAACAATTTCAAGTGAACACAAAGTTTTTGAATACTCTTCCTCCTGAATGGAGCAAATTTATGACTGATGTCAAACTGGTTCGGGATTTGCACACAACTAACATTGATCAGCTTCATGCTTATTTGGGACAACATGAATTTCATGCAAATGAGGTTCGTTTAATGCATGAACGCAACTCAGATCCGCTTGCATTGGTTGCAACCCATCAGATGACTCAGTCTCCTTATCAAACTCATCAAAACTCATACCAAAACACTCAATTTCAACCACAAGTTTCACCATATCAGTCTCCACAGTATGGATCACCTTATCAGTCTCAACAATACTCAACTCATCAATCATCAACACCTCTTTCAATCACTTATCCATCCAATGATTATCAATCATCAATTCACCACAACGTTTATTCTCCATCATCATCCATCCCTCAATTGGAATGTGCTCCCACAGTTAACCAACAATCTGAATTTTCCCAACCAGACTCAGGTCTAATTGTTCCAGTGTTCTAGAAAGGTGATGATCCCATTGATGCCATCAATCACATGATGTCTTTCTTGACTGCTGTTGTCACTTCCCGCTACCCTACTACCAATAATCAGCTGAGGAATTCATCAAACCCTAGGTAATAAGCTACCATTAATAATGGAAGAGTGACATTATAACTAATTCAAAGGAGACAAACGTCTTTAGCTGTGGGTACTACAAGGACATACACTCCAGGAGCAAGTGGAAGCAATTCTGGGAAACAAAGGACTGTTATCTTTTACAACTATAAAGGAGAAGGCCATATGTCCACACAGTGCACTAAACCTAAGAGGAAACATGATAATTCTTGGTTTAAGGATAAAGTGTTGTTGGTACAAGCTCAAGCAAGTGGTCAAATTCTACATGAGAAGGAACTTTCATTTTTAGCAGATCTAGGAATCCTAGAAGGTCAAGCCACACAGATTGTCATTACTCATAATGCTGCTTATTAAGCTAATGATTTAGATGCATATGACTCTGATTGTGATGAACTTAACACTGCCAAAGTTGCTCTCATGGTGAATTTATCTCATTATGGTTCAGATGCTCTTGCTAAGGTACACAATCATGATAATATGAATAATAATATGCTTAATGAAGCTGTGCAGGCGATGCCGGCTTCTGAATAGTCGAATGTTGTGACTCATTCAGAGACTAAAATAAACAGTGATAGCAATATCATTCCTTATTCTCAGTATGTGATTGAATCACAACAGGCAGCTATTTAAAATTCTAACTCTTCTGCATAACAAAATGCACTGATATTATCTATGATTGAACAACTAAAAACCCAACTAGTTAATTGTACCAAGATAAATCTGGACAATAAAAGTGTCAATGATACTTTAACTGCTGAGCTTGAAAGATATAAAGAACAAGTTAAAGTTTTGAAAGAAAGACAAAATGTTGATTTAAGGAGTAATGATACCATTTCAGATTCAAGTGCATAGTTTGTAGAGATTGATCATCTTAAACAAACTCTTTCTGGACATTTAAAAGAAAAGGAATCTTTAATGCAAACAGTTACTCTTGTCAAAAATAAATTTAAGAAAGAAGAATCTAGGAACATCGATAGAGAGATCGCGTTAGAAAAGAAGATCAAACAACTAGATAATATTGTTTTTAAAAGAGATCAATCTGCATAAACTGTTCACATGTTGACGAAACCTCAGTTTTTCTATGATCATACCACTAAACAAGCTCTAGGTTTTCAAAATCCTTTCTATCTGAAGAAAGCTCAGCAGTTGGAACCAAAGCTTTATGATGGTAATGTCATTAAGAATACAAGTGCTATTGTGATTCCTGACTCCGAAGAGACCCTAATGCTTGCTGAAGAGAGTCGTTCAAAAATGCTTTTAAAACAACAAGATCCTATGATGTTAGAAAAGAAAGTTAATACTACACTAGTCGATTATGCTGTCCTTAATCAACTTTCTCAAGATTTTGAAAAACGATTTGTTCTACAAACTGAATTATCTGCTGAACAAGCCTTTTGGTCTCAGAATTTTGTTCTGAAATTTTTCCAACCAGACTAGGTTTATTTATTCTAGTATTCCCAGAAGGTGATGATCACATTAATTGCCATCAATCACATGATGTCTTTCTTGATGGTGATGGTCACTTCCCGCTACCAATACTACCAATAATAAAGTTGAGGAATTACGTCAAACCCTAGGCAACAAGCTACCATTAATAATGGAAGAGTGGCATTACAACCAATTCAAGGGAGACAAACGTCTTTAGATGCGGGTACTACTAGGGAACTACACTCTGGGGCAAGTGGAAAGCAATTATGGGAAAACCAAAGGACTTGATATGTTACACTGCAAAGGGGGAAGGCACATATGTCTAAAACATTGCACTAAACCTTAAAAGGAAAAATGGGTTGATTCTTGTTTAGGATAAAGTGTTGTTGGTTCAAGTTAAGCAAGTGGTCAAATTTACAGAGGAGGAACTTGAATTCTTTGGCAGATCCAGGAATTCCAAAAAGTTTTTTTCCCCAAGCCACACAGACTGTCATTACTCACAATGCTGCTTATCAAGCTGATGATTTGGATGCATATGACTCTGATTGTGATGAACTCAACACTGCCAAAGTTGCTCTCATGGCGAATTTATCTCATTATGGTTCAGATGCTCTTGATGAGGTACACAATCATGATAATGTGAATAATAATATGCTTAATCAAGCTGTGCATGTGATGCTGTCTTCTGCACAAGGTCGAATGTTGTGACTCATTCAGAGACTGAAATAAACAGTGATAGCAATATCATTCCTTATTCTCAGTATGTGATTGAATCACAACAGGCAGTTGTTCAAAATTCTAACTCTTCTGCATAACAAGATGCACTGATATTATCATATTTTGTGAATTGAACAACTAAAAACCTAAGTTGTTAATTGTACCAAGATAAATCTAAGACAATAAAAAGAAAGAGGTCAATGAGACTTTAACTGCTGAGCTTGAAAGATATTTAAACAACAATTAAAGTTTGAAATGAATGGACAAAATGTTGATTTAAGAGTAATGATATGTTTCCTGATTCAAGTGCACAGTCTATAGAGATTGATCGTCGTAAACATACTCTTTATGAACATTTAAAAGAAAAGGAATCTTTAATGCAAACAGTTACTCTTCTCAAATATGATTTTAAGAAAGAAGAATCTAGGAACATCGATAGAGAGACTGCGTTAGAAAAGAATATCAAACAACTAAATAATATTGTTTTTAAAAGAGATCAATCTGTACAGACTGTTCACATGTTGACTAAACCTCAGTTTTTCTATGATCATACCACCAAACAAGCTTTAGGTTTTCAAAATCATTTCTATCTGAAGAAAGCTCAACAGTTGGAACCAAAGCTTTATGATGGTAATGTCATTAAGAATACGAGTGCTATTGTGATTTTGACTCCGAAGAGTCACTAATCTTGCTGAAGGAGCAGTCGTTCAAAAATGCTTTTAAAACAACAGATCCTATGATGTTAGAAAAGAAAGTTAATACTACACCAGTCGATTATGCTGTCCTTAATCAACTTTCTCAAGATTTTGAAACACGATTTGTTCCACAAACTGAAATTATCTGAACAAGCCTTTTGGTCTAAGAATTCTGTGAATTCTCCAGAACCCACTCTTTCTAGTAGACCCACCAAAGTTGAGGTTCCAAAAGAACTTCCTAAAGTCAGCATGGTTAATACGAGTTTGAAGAAACTTAAATACCATCTTGCTGGTTTTGACGTGGTTGTCAAAGAAAGAACCACACCCACAGCTATCACTGAGGGCTCATGGGGGTTCGAACATACAAAAGCTTGTTTTAGGGATGAAATAATTCCATTTGTAAAAGCTCTGAAGGACTTATTTAATACATTCGATCAATATTTGATTGATGAACTTTTTGAAGTCCAAAATGTCTTCCATCAAATGGAACAGGCTGTGGAACAACATCGTTTAGAGTCTAAAACATTTGAAGTGAAAATGAATCAAGTTTGAATGAAATGTACGACTCTTAGAACAAGTTATTAGCAAAGATATCGTGAACACTATTTTGAATTCTTATGTGGATATTGCTTATGTGAATGTGCATGAATGTGAAAAGTGTCTCAAACTTGAGACTGAACTTTTCAACAAAAAGGTTTAGTTTGAAAAAGGGATTTACGATAAATTGTTCATAATTTTTTACACTCTTTGAAATAAACATTGCATCTCTTTAGGAAGTAGTTACTCAACATTAATCAAGTAAATTTTTCAATGGACAATTCTATTTCCAAATCAAATGCTCCAAGGTTTTGATCTATTGTTTCGAAATTAAATGAATTTAAAGGCTCAGTCCCAGAGAAAGACATTGGTCATAAAAAAGTTAAAAGAGATAATTAAATCTCTAACGTGGAAAAATAATTAAGAATAAAGATTTAAATAATGGACTTAGAGGAGATTGAAACAATTAATATTGAATTGGATCATAGGGTGTCAAAGCTTATTGCTGAGAATGAGCATTTGAAACAGACCTATAAGCAACTTTATGACTCGATTAAACCAGCACGTATTCGATCAAAAGAACAATGTGATGATTTAATTAATCAAGTCAATCTAAAGTCTGTGGAAATCTCTGATTTAAATGCTAGTCTTCAGGAAAAAGTTTTGGAAATTACAGCTCTCAAGGATGACTTAAGGAAACTTAAAGGAAAAGCTCTAGTTGATAATGTTGTTACGAAACACACTATTGATCCAGAGATGCTTAAGATTGATGTGGAACCAATAACCCCTAAATTGTTGAATAAAAAGACAGCTCACTCTGCCTATATTAAGCACACTCAAGAAGAAGCTATAGTTCTTAGGGATCTAGTTGAACATGTTAAATTAAAATATCCACTAGATCATTCCTTAGAATCTGCCTGTAGGTATGCTAAACTAATTCAGGAGTTGCTTACACACATCAGTAAAACCTGCCCGAGTATCAACAATACTGATGGAAAATTAGTGGTTGTGACCCCAAAGAACAAGGACAAAAGAGTTAGATTCACTAAGCCCGTCACATCCTCGGGATACACAATCACCAAAACAGCCTCTACATCAAACCTAGTTTCTAACAAACCTATGTCATCTTTTACAAGAGTAAAACCGTCTACTAGTGCTTGCGGATCATAGCCTTCAGGCAATACACAGAAAGATGAGAATCGGCAAACACCAAGTAGTACTCAGAAGAATAAAGTAGAAGTCCACCCTAGGAAAGTTAAATCTAGTTTGAAAAATAAAGGCTGTATTGTTAAACCTAAAGGAACTGCTTAT
Organism: Tanacetum coccineum; assembly: GCA_026074375.1. Taxonomy (NCBI): domain Eukaryota; kingdom Viridiplantae; phylum Streptophyta; class Magnoliopsida; order Asterales; family Asteraceae; genus Tanacetum; species Tanacetum coccineum. Next base: position 70,118 of record BQNB010014578.1, read on the forward strand.
ATGCAGCATTCCAAGCTTAATGCGAATAATAAACTTAAATGTGTTAAGTGTAATGGTTGCATGCTTTCTGATAATCATGATTTGTATGTTCTTGATTTTATCAATAATGTGAATGCTCGTAATAAATCTAAATCTGTTAAGCAAAGTTCAAAGAGAAAAGTTTGGAAACGAACAGGAAAGGTGTTTACAAATATTGGATACATCTGGAGACCTACTGGTCGAACCTTCACTATAGTAGGAAATGCGTGCCCTCTAACTAGGATTATCACAACTACTGAAGTACCCCTTAGGAAACCAACTGCTTAAGAAAATGAAACACCTAAGCATGTTGTAACATTGGTTTACTCAAGGAAACCTAGGAAATCTAAAACTAATGTTCCTGTTAGCAAATCTAAGGTTCTTAAATCTGTATCTGCTAACAAAAAGGAACCCAGTCAATCTTGGGGATCCATAGTTTTTGATGTTCCATCTTCCTCTCTTGATGAATGCAGGTCATCCAAATTATTCTCTGGTATTTGGACTCCGGCTGCTCCAAGCATATGACCGGAGATCTCTCTCAGCTCACCAATTTCGTCAATAAGTTTTTGGGTACAGTCAAATTTGGAAATGATCACGTGGCAAAGATATTGGGATATGGTGATTATCAGATTAGGAATGTTACGATATCAAGGGTTTACTACATGGAAGGACTTGGACACAACTTATTCTCTGTTGGATAATTTTGTGATTCGAACCTTGAAGTTGCTTTTCGTCAACACACCTGCTTCATTCGCAATTTAGAAGGTGTTGATCTATTGATTGGATCTCGAGGAAACAATCTATATACTCTGTCTCTTGGAGATATGATGGCGTCCTCTCCTATATGTCTCTTGTCAAAGGCCTTAAAGACTAAGTCATAGCTATGGCACCGACGTCTGTCTCATCTGAACTTTGGTGCAATCAACCATTTAGCTAGACATGGTCTTATTCGAGGTCTCTTTAAGCTAAAGTTTGAAAAGGACCATCTGTTTTCAGCATGTACAATGGGAAATAGCAAGAAGAAACCCTACCAACCTAAATCTGAAGACACCAACCAAGAAAAACTCTATCTTTTGCACATGGATCTTTGTGGACCAATGTGCGTCGCAAGTGTTAATAAAAAGAAGTACATCCTTGTCATTATCGATGATTACTCTTAATTTACATGGGTTAAGTGCTTAAGGTCAAAAGATGAAGCTCCAGATTTCATTATCAAGTTTCTCAAGATGATCCAAGTGTGACTTAAAGTGCCTGTCCGAAAAATCAGAACAGATAATGGAACTGAATTTGTTAATCAAACCTTGCGTGAATATTATGAGAAGGTTGGCATCTCTCATGAAACATCTGTTACTCTCTCTCCACAACAAAATGGTGTCGTTGAAAGACATAATCGTACGCTAATTGAAGCAGCCCACACAATGTTGATTTATGCAAAAGCTCCATTATTCTTATGGGCAGAAGCAGTTGCTGCCGCATGTTACACCCAAAATCGTTCCATCGTACGTCTTCGTCACGGCAAAACACCATATGAGCTGTTACATGACAAACTTCCTGACTTATCGTTCTTCCATGTATTTGGTGCACTCTGCTATTTGACAAATGATAGTGAGAACTTGGGTAAGTTACAACCGAAGGCTGATATTGGTATTTTCATTGGCTATGCACCCACAAAGAAAGCATTTCGAATTTACAACCGAAGTACCAGACGTATTATCAAAACAATTCATGTATACTTTGATGAGCTAACTGCAATGGCTTCTGAACACAGCAGTTTAGGACCCACACTTCAAGAAATGACTCCTGTAACAATCAGTTCAGGACTCGTGCCAAACCCTCCTCCTTCAACACCGTTTATACCACCTTCAAGAACCGATTGGGATCTTTTGTTTCAACCGCTATTTGATGAATTACTCACTCCTTCACCCAGTATTGATAACCCATCCCCTGAAGTCGTTGCTTCAATTCATGAAGTAGTAGCTCCAGTTCCTGTTGTATCAACTGGTTCACCTTCTTCAACAAATGTTGACCAAGATGCACCATCACCAACTAACTCTCAAACAACACCCAAAACTCAACCTACTGTCATTCCTAACGATGTTGAAGAAGACAATCATGATATTGAAGTTGCACATATGGGTAATGATCCATACTTTGGTATCCAAATTCCAGAAGTTCATTCTGATCAATCTTCATCATCGGATATTATTCATACAATTGTGCATCCCAATCACCAAATTTCTAAACACAATAGCAAATGGACTAAGGATCACCCACTTGAAAATATAATCGGTGAACTCGCTAGACCAGTTTCTACAAGGCTGCAATTACATAAGCAAGCTCTTTTCTATTATTACGATGCTTTTCTCATTGTTGTTGAACCCAAGACGTATAAAGATGCTTTGACTCAATCCTGCTGGATCGAACCAATGCAAGAAGAACTCAATGAGTTTGAACGCCTTGGAGTATAGGAGCTCGTACCCCGACCAGATAAAGTTATGGTTATTACTTTGAAGTGGATCTACAAAGTGAAGCTAGACGAATTAGGAGGTATTCTAAAGAACAAAGCTCGGTTAGTGGCTCATGGTTACCGTCAAGAAGATGGAATTGATTTTGAAGAGTCTTTTGCTCCGGTTGCAAGATTAGAGGCTATAAGGATTTTTCTCCCGTTTGCCGCTCACATGAACATGGTCGTCTACCAAATGGATGTGAAGACTGCGTTTCTGAATGGTAATCTGCGGGAAGAGGTTTTTTGATCCTAACTTGATCTTGCAAACCTTGTAAAAGGGTTAGTTGTATTGAATAGATTCAAGACAACTATGCTAGAAACTTTGTTGATACTAAAGAGTATGCGGAATCTACTCTTTAATAGTTAGAAGAATATCTATGTGATAGTAAACTGTGATGAGTATAATGAATGAACAATGAATATAACCAAAAAGCTTCAATATTATTATAAGGAATAATACGAGTACTCTGTCTAGTACTAGGGTTTACAATCTTGAAGCTATAAATGTGTCTATCGAGATGTGTTTACAACCATAACCTAGGATCTCCTTTTATACACCAAGGAGTCCTTTACAAGATAACTACAAATCATCAAAACGTCTATAAGATATCAACATATCTTCTAATTATATAGGATATACATTGAATCATTCCATACATATCCCAGTGGATACTCCCATGGTGAAAATCAAATGGTGAGGATACAGAAGGGAAAGCGTTGATCCGTCACACCATCGTGGCATGATTGCGCACCCTCTTTTATCTCTCAGCAAGTGTCCTGACCTTATTTGTGTAGGAACCACTCATATCACTTTCAACTTCATTTATGGAAACAAGAAAATAAGATAGTTGATATGTAAGAAATTTAGAGAGAAGCTTAGAGAGGAGAAAGGGTTTAGACCGAGAAAAATGGAAGGTGAATTATGATTACTTGCAAAAATTCAATGGTGAGTATTAACAAGAAACAACCCCTCTCCATACTTGGAGAGGGGTAGAGGAGGATTATTTTATAGTTCAACCTAAGAGGCTTTCATGCCTTGGTACTTTCTTATGGCAGGGCTCGGGATCACTTGGGCTTCATCGCGCGATACAACATGTGACAAGGTAGATTACATTTAAGAGCCGTTTTACCGTGTTGCCTAGTACACGTATATTATTTTAGTGACCGAGTCTAATAAAATTATGACGAACTTTCCATTGTTCGGTCTCCAATATTTTGAGGCTATACATCCTCCCGAAACAATCTCCCCCGAAGTGAGTTCATTGTGATACTCCTTCATGAGATCAAAGAGATTGCTTTTGTCGTTAAGCTCTTGTCATTGTCTTGGTCTTTACCTTGTTGTAGGTTTGTTCCTTCATGCTTTGTGATATTTGATCTTGAGCCTTTGTCTTTGTCTTTCGACTTTGTCTTTACGTCCGAGATCTTTAAATCTTTTCCTTGTTTGTCTTGATCGTCTTTGCCACCTTGCGATCTTGTGTCTTGACTAACATGCTTATACTTTGCATAATCTTGATAGCTTGCTAATAATCTCCCTTGATAGACTTGATATCTTGAAGGATGATCTTGAATATCAGAGTTTGCGGAAGTCTTTGTCTTTAAATCTTAAGCTTTCTTGATTCTTGAATCTTGATGCTTATAGTATGTCTTTGTAGTTTGAGCATGAGCATGTGGTAATGAATCGGACTCTGCTGGAATGAGGCTGCAACACCGTCGTTTGTACATGCACTTTAATGTTAGTGATAAACAGCAGATATGGATGAATATGGATTTGTCATTCGTCAGGATTCGGTTGCATTAACCTCCAGTTTTGTGAGGACCATTTTACAGTATAAATATTGTACCTGTGATCAGGTAGGTTCAATTTAGAAGATCCTCCTTGACAGGGTTTCCAGCTCAAAGTGTTAGATCCTCTAACGCGTATGCATTAGATTCACCGTGCTTGCTTGTTCTCAATACCGGAACGTCTCAAAGCAGACAACACGGTAAGAGTAAATCAGATAGTTACTATCTTTCTGATTAAGCCGTCAATTCATTTACTGGAACAAGTTTGATTCACATAGAATCACACCATCGTTTCTGTTAGGAATAAATCTTCATTGGACTTAATACTGCCAGCAGTACTAATGGAGTTAGTACTGCCAGTACAAACTTAGTACTGCCAGTATTAGTTACTACTGCTAGACAAAAGAGTTAAT